>CM076574.1:470875635-471118474 GCA_034641835.2 Pinus albicaulis | reverse complement strand
TATAGCTCTCATTGTTTCTTGTTATCAAAAGATCATCTACATATACCACAAGATATACAACTGTTTTTCCAACTTTCTTAACAAACAAAGTTGCATCATCAAGATCAAAGTGTTTGAAATCAAGTTTCATAAGATGCTCGGTCAACTTCTCATACCAGGCTCGTGGTGCTTGCTTGAGGCCATACAAGGATTTCACAAGTTTGCAAACTTTGTGTTCTTGACCCTTTATCACAAATCCTTCTGGCTGGGACATATAAACTTTCTCCTTTAGATCTCCATTCAAGAACGCTGTTTTTACATCCATCTGATGGACTTTCCATCCATTCTGAGCTGCTAAGGCAAAGAGAGTCCGGATGGTGGTCCATTTTGCTGTGGGAGCAAAAGTTTCTTCATAATCGACTCCTTCTTTTTGTGCAAATCCTTTTTCCACAAGCCTGGCCTTGTGCTTGTCAAGTGAGCCGTCTGCTTTGTACTTGTTCTTGTAGACCCACTTGCAGCCAATTGGTTTCGTTCCCAAAGGCGGATCAACCGGCTTCCAAGTGCCATTCTTTATCAAGGCATCATACTCCTTCTGCATCGCTTCTTTCCATTCATCATGAGAAGCGGCTTCTTTGAAGGAAGTTGGTTCATGATATGTAGACAAACTCAATTCACAGTTATAAGCAATATCCATATCAACAGGAGAATCAGAATTATCTACATCACCTTCGATTTGTTGAGTGGAACTTCTTGTTCCTGTTTTTCCAACCTCATCGGGATGAACATTCTCCAGTGTCTTTGTCAGCCATTTGGGAGGACCTTTCTGAGATGGCCCAGGCTGGTCATTTCACTGAGTTGGGATTGATTCAAGATTCAATCTCCCAATTCTGTCAATCACATCATCCAATGTGTCATCCGTGGTTGTTTCTTCATGTGGGGGAGAGTGTGGTTTAGGAAATGATTCCACAGTTTGATTCAATATCGGAATCCCCCTTCAAGGTGTGGAATCACATTATCAAACTCTTGGAAAGACTTTGCATGTGTGAATCTGTCCAGGCGATCAAGTTGCCGCTCAACAACCTTGTCACTCTTGGAAGATTCAAGAAATATGACATCTCTTGCTATCACAAACTTCTTATTTACTTCATCATAGAGACGATATCCTTTGGAGGTATTGGAGTACCCCAAGAAGATACATTTTCTGCTTCTAGCACCAAGTTTGTTCCTTTGACCCTTGGGTATCAGGGCATAACAGGTGGACCCAAAGACCCTGAAATGCTTTACCGAAGGAATGTGGCCATGCCACATTTCAAAAGGAGTTTTATTTCTAATTGAACTTGAAGGACACCTATTCTTTATGTAAACAGCACATAGAACTGCATCAGCCCAAAACATCAATTTTACATTCTTGAAAAATAACATGGAGCGGACCATATTTAAGATGGTTCTGTTCATTCTTTGAGCTACACCATTCTGTTGTGGATTATATGGCACTGTTGTTTGATGTTTGATTCCATGTTGACGAAGATAATTTTCAAATTCATTTGAGGTGTATTCTTTTCCATTATCAGTACGTAGAGAGCCAATATGTGTTTGTGCATCATTTTCAATCCATGCATGAAAATTCTTGAAAGTTTGAAAAGCATCGGACTTATTCTTCAGTAAGTAAATCCAACACATTCTGGTGTAGTCATCAATAAATGTCATCATGTATTTGTTTCCATTTGCAGAAGAAATAGGCATAGGGCCACATAAATCTGAATGAACAAGTTCAAGTTTCCTATGTGCTCTTGAGTGTGAATCATGAAATGGATGTTTGCTATGCTTTCCTAGAATACATGCATCACATTCCTTAGGTTTTCTAGGAATTGTAGGCAGTCCATCAACACCATTTTTCTTCAACAAACGAAGGTTGTCATAATTTAAGTGTCCAAATCTAGCATGCCATAAAAGACTTGATGGAAATGTACCTTCATCATGATATGAACTGAATGCAAAGTTTTGAGCATGAGCAGATGAACCTTTCAGCTTCAAAAGTCTTCCTTCTTCTATTCCCTCCATGACAAGTGAGTGATCTGATGCTGATCTGACCTCTGCCTTGCCATCAAACAAGTGAACTGAGTGTCCTTGCTGCCGGATTTCGATCAGGGACAGCAAGTTTCTCTTCAACTCCGGGAGGTATATAACCTCATGTAGGATATGATCAGGAAGACCAGGCAGTTTAAGCCTGATTGTGCCAAGCCCCGATGGCTTGAGTTTGGATTTATCTGCGAAATATACTGCTCCATCAACTTTGTCAGTGAAATCTTCAAAAAAATCTTTTCTAAATGTCATGTGACATGTTGCTCCTGAATCTAGCAACCAATCATCTCTCCATGAAGTAAATGAAACATCAAAGAGGTTTTTAGTTACTCCATTGTTACAATGTGCTAGTACATAGTGAGCGGATTCAGGTGCTTTACCTTTGTCTTTGTCATTGGTTTTACCTTTGTCTTGATTTCTGTGCTGCTCAATTTTGTTCCATGGTGTTCTGCATTTGGATGCATCATGTCCATCTCTATTGCACCGTGTGCAATGAAGATTGGATTTGTCAGCTTGTCTGCCCCCCCTTTTTGTGAAGTTCCTTCTTCCTCTTCCTCTTCTGCCACCTCTTCCTCTGGATGAATCTGGGGTATGACTCTTTTCTCTGTGTGCCAAGTATGCAGCTTCTTCGGAAGATGAAGGGACTGTCATCTTCCCAAAAGCTTTCTCTCTTTCTGCAAACTTTTTCTCAAGTTTATCAAAGGTGATATGCTCAAGGTTTCCACTTGCTTGCAAAGACTCAAGATAATGTGAGTAAGTCAGATATAATGCCTTAACATATGCTATGAGAGGTATGTCCATTTTTACACCATTGTTTTCAATGTCATGCATTATAGATCTAACTTCTGAAGCTAAAGCAAGGGGATCATCATTCTTCATTTCAAGACTGAACAGCTTAACCATCAATTGAACATTTTCTAATTCTGGATGTGAGTCATAGAGTTCTTTTAGTTTCTTCAAGGCTTCAAAGGCATTTGAGAATGATGAAATATGGCGACTCACCTCTTCACTCACTGAGGCTGCAATCAAGGCATAAGCCTTGCAGTTCTTGTTTTCCCAAATGGCAAGCTCTTTGTCTGAAGTGGGCTTCTCTGGTGGATTTTCTGCTTGTCCTTCACAGATTCCTTTCCACAACTCATTAAAAATGAGTGTGTGTTTAATCTTCCGCGACCATTCAAGATAGTTCTCTTTGCCGGAGAGAACTATCCCAACAATTGAGATGAGAGAATGCATTAGATTGCTGGAAAAAATCTTCTGAAGAGGAAACAAATTCTGCTATAAAAACTTCGAACTCTTGAAATATTTCAAATAAAGGGGCAAAAACTCTTGCTGGAAAAAATTTTCTGAGTTTAAAAACTCTTTCTGGAAACTAAATCTGCTCAGAAAACTTTTGCTGAAGACTGAATTTTTTAAAAAAACACTCTATGCTATAGACTAATTCTGCATAAAAAAAATGTATTTTTTTTTTGTTTGGGGAAAAAATTTGTATGTCAAACAAGTGGAGTGATATGGAATGGTGGTATTGAAATTATGAAAGGGAGGGAATTATATGACTGAAAGGATGGGACTATTAATAAAAAAGGAGATTATTAAAAGGCGGGGAGAGGGGATATAATAGTGATTAAAATTTAAACAAAGTTGAATTGTAGGACGGAGGGGAGAGTGCAGCCAGGGGGCGGGAAGAGAAAGTGTTGGCGCAGATGTAAGGAGGGAGAGACCGAATGCGAGCAGGGAGGGCGGATGTTTGGAGCGCAGGGAGTGTCGTGGCAAAGGGAAGGAGGGTCGGTAGCAGGGATCGAGCGTATGGGAGGGAGGCGTATAGGAGATAGGGAGTTTCGATGGTTGGGTAGTGGCTGTTGTAAGGGGAGCGAGGGTGTAGCGGGTAGGAAGAGCGGTGGGAACGCCTTTGTGAGCTGCGTGGGAAGCGTTGAGAGTGTATACAGGAGTTGTAGGGAGGGGCGGATATGAGAGTGCAGGGTGCCGAGGATGAGTGTTGAACGCGTGAGGGTAGCGCATGGAATAGCGCTGGAGAAATAAGGTAATGGGTGAGGGCGTAGCTGTAAGGGAGGATGTGAGGTCGTATAGCATGGGGATAGCAGAGCAGGGAGGGGGAGCGAACTGTAAGTGAATAGCGCTGGAGTTACATAAAAAAAATTTGAACTTGAATCTGCAGAAGACAGAGTTGCAGGACTGCTGGAATGGCAGATCCTGCAATTTGCAGATTGACAGAGCCTGCAGTCTGCAGGAGCTGGAGCTGCAAATGTCAGTGCTAAATAGGGAAAAAAAAAAATGCAGAATAACAGTCTAGCAGTTAATGAGCAGCAAAAAACATTAAAAATATTAACTGAGCAAAGGGTAGGGAGTTACACCACAGGGCAGAAATGCCAAATGTGGGGCTGGCTCTGATACCATGTCAAACCAGGAGGTAACTCCTCAAAACTGGAATTGTCTATTAGCTGAATAATGTACATGCTTATATAGATGGGAGGTGAGGCTATTGGGATTCAGCTCCCAATGACTCTTGGCCTTCCTTATTTCCTAATAATAAATAATATACAAAAATACATGTGCACACCCATCCATAGGATTAGGTGTCAACAATCTAATTATGCCATTAGTTCTTCAGTTAAATCATTCCATCATTCATTCATTAGATGTTCTGTGATAAACATGTACGATGAAACGGAGATAAACCATCACACATAAGCATCACACATAGACACCGGGATTTTTAGGTGGAAACCCAAGTCGGGAGAAAACCACCGGCTGAGTTGCTCAACCTTCAATATTTTATTATAGAGAAAACATCTTGCAACATATGTGCTTGTGTGCGAGACTCCTACCCGGCCACGCGAGCACCCACAGCGCTCGTTTACCGACCTCTCTGGAGGGCTCCACCCCACGACTCGTTTACCAGCCTCCTGGAAGGGAGCTACGACCCCCTGATCTCGTTTACCAGCCTTACCTGGAAGGGAGCTACAACCCCCTAACTGAAGGCTACAACCCTCAGCACCTCTATGGACCACGTTTCATCAATTTTCATACTGGATCCAAAGCTTCCTTTAGGACACAACTTGCAGGCCACGTTTCATCATATTTTTAGACTGGACCCTTTCCATACTTTTAAGCACATTCAACCATGGAGGCAGAGATGCCTATAAATCCTTTGACGGATATCGATGAAGCCGTGAGCAGTTAGACATTTCTTACACGAGACTCGTGAGCCCTGGTTGCATACGTGCTTTCCTTTTTCTGATGTCGCGTATATACGCAGTTCCGTTCACATAAACCGGCGTATATACAATACATATTACGAGAGCTAATTTGTGCGCATGCGAGCGCTTTTTCTTGAGTGAAGCCGCGTATATAATACACACGCTTCCTCTTCGGTGAACCGCGCATGGTTCTTGGACTTTTATGTCATTGCAATTCTTCACAACGAGATACATCACTTGATTTTACCCTTTACCTCGAATGAGATATTTGCCTCATCGCAGATCTAATCATTCCATAAACGAGATGTAGTTGAGCTTAATACATTTCAGATCTAGATCCCCTTCTTCATCATTGGTGCATCATACATTCAGATTTATCATTCAAGTGTAACCCTTTCCATTCAGATCTACTTCAAAGAGAAGTATTCATTCAAGCTCAGACATCTTGCACCCACACTCATGATTTGCACAATGAATTTCATCTCTTTATATATGTTTATCCTTTTTCAATACCATGAGCCTCTTTCAATACCATGAGCCCAAAACTACATTACTTCCGATGGTATTCCTGGACGGGGTCAATTAGGCAGATCATTACCCAATACAATGGGTCAATACCATGGTGGTTACCCCTGGTTTTGCACTTTTTGAGCGCTTTTTGCCCATACGCGACTTGGCACGTTCTTTCCCGCGTGCATACACGACTTCCCTTAGACATATCCGCGTATGCCTAGAGACATACTCTTTTCATCAAGATTTAGCACATGCTGAATTCCTTTCTTCATTGCCTTCTGTACTCACTGTAGATACATCAGTTTTAGTTCATCAAGACATATTCTATCAAGCACAACTTCATCCAGTAAGTTGCCATTGTCTTCATCAAGAGGGTTTCCATTCAAGGACAACACTTAGCATCATATTGCTAACAAACATCATATCACATCAGATTTACATCATTTACCAAGTCCATCAAGTCAAGAATAACTTCATCAGGTGTATTGCCATCAAGGACAACACATGCCAACAATCTCATGTCTTCATCTTCATTTAGTGGGTTGCCATCAAGGACAACACTCTGCATCATATTGCCAACAATCTCCCCCTTTGGACTTGATGGCAACCACGATGGTGTTTGGTTACCACAGCAGATAGGTACATTAAGAATACAATGACACCATGTCACTCTCCCCATTTTTTGACACCATTCTTTCTTTTCATTCAAACACCATGTCACTCTCCCCCTTTGACATCAAGGGAAAAGGGTGGATCAAAACCAACATACTCTCCCCCTTTTCTCCACATGTGGAAGAAGCGTTCTGCAGATCTGATATATACAGAAGTGACCAAGATCCCCCTGAGTTCATGCTGAATCTTCAAACATATTTTCCAATGAAGTACATGACTCTATGAAATTCCTATCACCAATGACTCATACTTACATCAAAGATTCATCCAAGTGGATTTACATATAAGACTGAAGTACCCAACCAAGTGGGTTCACGTGGCTAAAGCTTCCCGAGAAGCTGCAACCAAGTGGGTTTACAAAAATTTGACTCGAGCTACCCAACCAAGTGGGTTTACAAATTTTGACAAGTCCTTCATATTTGAGAATTTACAATTTTACATCATGGGTCTCAACATGACCATTTGTCAAATACAAATATGACTTTTCATAACCAACAGGAAAGTCCTCAAGAAAGAGAACATATTTGGAGCAAATATAGTGCCAACAATGCATTATACTTATGGCATGTCTCCCACAGATACTCTGTTCATCCAAGCAACCTTTCCATATGACTGGGCTCCCCTTAGTTTGTGCATCCACGAACACTTTTACCAAAAAATCATCAAGGAATCTTTATCAAAACATTAGAAATAGAATTATGAGAACTGGAACACCACCGGAGATACCAAATAGTATCAGAGATACCAAACAACACTGCAGCTGTGCTGAAGAGAGCTGACTTCAAACAGAAAATTTTCAGCAATCAGACATACGCGGTTTTCTGTGCAGGAACTCGCGTATATACGCGACTGTGTTTCATGAAACCCGCGTATCCAATGCCATCTTCTAAATTTATGCGGATTTGTTATTTTTGCGCGAGAGAACACTCCCAGCTTATGTCTTAGATACTCGAACACTTCCCTGGGCAGAGGTTTGGTAAAGATATCAGCAACTTGTTCTTTGGAGGGAACATACTCCAACTTCACCTTTTGCTCAAGCACTTGTTCACGTAAGAAGTGATACTTGATCGGAATGTGCTTGGTCTTCGAATGCATAACAGGATTCTTTGAAATACTGATGGCACTTGTATTGTCACACTTAATGGGGACGGGAGGTGTACATTTGATTTGAAAATCTTGTAAGGTTTGCATCATCCAAAGGAGTTGAGTGCAACAAGATGCGGCAGCCACATATTCTGCTTCTGCTGTAGATAAGGCAATAGAATTTTGCTTCTTGCTGAACCAAGATACTAACCGGGGTCCCATATAGAATGCACCACCACTAGTGCTTTTCCGATCATCAACACTTCTAGCCCAATTTGCATCAATGTAAGCATGAAGAGTAAGATCAGCATTCTTTGGATACCATAGACAAAAGTCTTGAGTTCCTTGTAGATATTTGAATATTCTTTTAACAGCCTGAAGGTGAGACTCTTTTGGATTAGCTTGGAATCATCCAAAAATCCCAACTGCATGCATAATGTCTGGTCTAGTCCCAGTGAGATAAAGTAGACTTCCTATCATTGATCTGTATTCTGGTTGATTCACCGTGGAAGAATCATCATGAGAACTGAGATTGCATCCGGTTATCATTGGTGTACTTACAGGTTTGCATTCTTCCATGCCATATTTCTTCAGAATTTGCTTAAGATATTTTGCTTTTGATAGGAATATACCATCCGCAGTTTGATGCACTTGGAAGCCAAGAAATAATGTTAGTTCCCCAAGTAATGACATTTCAAATTCTTGCTGCATGACAGATGCAAATTTTTGACTCATAGATTCTTCGTTACTCCCAAAAATGATATCATCAACATATACTACCACAATCAATAGTTTATCATTTTCAATTTTTGTGTATAAGTTGCTATCAGCAGACCCCTTTGAAAATCCTTGTTGATGAAGATATTTGTCAAGGCGATAATACCATGCCCTTGGAGCTTGTTTGAGACCATATAGAGCCTTTTTAAGTCTACAAACAATATTTTCATCATTTCCCAAAATGAATCCTTCCGGTTGTTCTATATATACTTCTTCTTCTAGATCACCATTAAGAAAAGCAGATTTAACATCCATTTGATAAACTTTGATTTGATGATAACTTGAAAAAGCAAGAAACATTCTTATGGCTTCAAGTCTAGCTACAGGAGAAAAAGTTTCTTCAAAGTCTATACCTTCTTGTTGACTATACCCTTTGCAAACCAGTCTAGCTTTGTTTCTTACAACATCCCCATTCTCATTTAACTTGTTCTTGAAAATCCATTTAGTTCCAATGACATTTTTATCATGTGGTCTTGGTACCAATTCCCAAGTGTCATTCTTTTCAATTTGATCGAGCTCTTCATCCATGGCTTGCTTCCAAAATTCATCTTTGCTAGCTTGATTGACATTGTGTGGTTCAATTGTGGATAGAAGTGCCAGATGACTAGAAGATTCTACCAGAGTTCTCCTCGTTCGTACACCCGATTCCTTGTCTCCCAAAATTTGAGATTCAAGATGATTCTTTTGAACATATCTGGATGGAGCATTTTCAGATAGATCATTTTCAGATTCTTCATTGGATCCACTGTTTACATCATTTCTATTTGATGTAGAAGGCCATAAGTCACCATCATCTTCGTTTGTTGTTTGTTTTTCTTCTTTAGGAGCTGCAGGAGACTCATCAATAACAACATCAACACATTCAACAATCTTTCGAAGCCTTTTATTGTAGCATGTGTATGCTTTGCTTGAAGATGAGTAACCAAGAAATATCCCTTCATCTGATCTAGGTTCAAACTTGCCAAGCTTTTCATCATTATTTTTGATAAATCATTTACTTCCAAAAACTCTAAAATGCTTCACAGTGGGAGAATTACCATACCAGAGTTCGTATGGAGTTTTGTCACTATTTACCCGAACATGAGCCTTGTTGAGAATTTTAGCTGCTGTATGTGCTGCTTCACTCCAGAACATGTCAGGAGTTCCAGAATCATCAAGCATAGCTCTAGCCATTTGAACAATTGTTCTATTCATTCTTTCTTCTACGCCATTTTGTTGTGGAGTGCCTGCTACAGAGAACTGTCTTTTTATGCCATGTTGTTCACAAAATTCAAAGAATTCATTTGATGTATATTCTCCTCCTCGATCAGATCTAAGACACTTGATTTTTAGATCTAATTCATTTTCTACCAATGCTTTGAAGATCTGAAATTTTTCAAACGCTTCATCTTTGTGTTTAATCAACCCGATCCAACACATTCTAGAGTAATCATCAATAAATAAGATATAGTATTCTTCCCCACGTGGTGAATTTTTCCTCATAGGTCCACATATGTCAGTATGAATGAGTTAAAGAGGCTTACTTGATGATCCTTCTTTGGCATTAAATCGTACTCTGGTCTGCTTACCGAATTGACAAGATTTGCATATGATGCTTTCTGGTAGATTAATATTGGGAAGACCACGAACAGCTTGAAGTCTGCTTGCTTTGTTGATTTGAGAGAAGCTCAGATGCCCCAGCCTTCTATGCCATAGCCAATTTTCTGAAGACTTTCTCAAGTAACATTGATCTTTGCAGTTTAGTACATACAGGTTGCTTGGATTTCTTTTCCCTTTTATAATAATTTTACCTGTATCAAGATCACGAACCACACATTCTTTTGAACTAAATACAACTTCAGTTCCTTGATCACACATTTGACTTACACTCAACAGATTATGCCTTAATCCATCCACATACATGACATCCTTAGCCTTCACCTTTTCTTTTAGAAATACAGACCCTTTTCCTTTAATTACAGCAGGAGAATCATTTCCAAAAGTTACTTTCTTTTCCTTTTCTAGAGCATTATATGTAAGGAGTTTGCTTTTGTCACCTGTCATGTGTCTTGAGCATCCACTATAAATGTACCATTGATTTTCTTCACCTTCTACAAATAATGCTATCCCACAATTTTCAACTTGTAATTCCTTCTTTTTCCATACTTTGGAACTTGAGGGAAAGTGCTGTTTTGGCTGGACTTTGCTCCTGCATTCAGATTCTTCATGACCAAAGTTATTGCAATAAGCACATTCAACTTCATTTTGAAGAGGAGAAAAGTTGTTATAGGTATTCTTCTTTGGTTGAGTATCCAACCTTTTCTTTCTTGCTTCTCTTGTCATGATGGTTTTGTAAGCAACACATTGAGCAACTTTGTGGCCAAAATTGTGACATGTAAAACATTGTCCATTGAAATAGACATTTTTGTAATCACGAAATCTTCTATTTGGATTTACCTGCTGGTTGGAGCTCCTTTGAACGTTATTCCTGTCAGTGTTCCTTGAAGTGCGATGATCCTGCTTTACCTGTAAAGAATCCTTTCTTCCTTGTTGCGAGGCAGAATATTGCAAACCAGTAATTGATGCCTTTAGATAGTTTGGTGCTGAAACCTGAGAGGATTCTCCAATATATCCAAGACCTGTTTTTATGAGATGAGAACATTGAGCATTGATAATGTCATCTAAGGTTTCTGAACTTTTAGAAAATCTAAGATTGAGAGTTTTTCCTTTCTCATTATCTTTCCTTAGACTTACTACTTCACACTCCAATTCCTCAATGCGTTTTTTCTTTGCTTCAAGCTGATTTTCAAGAGTCTCTATGATTATGTTCTTTTCTTCTAGGCTTACTTTGAGTTGGTTGTTTTCTTCAAAAATATCATTGTCTTCCAGAGCATCCACAAAAGTATCATTTTCTTCTCTAGATTCTTTTGCCATGAGTAGTTTAATATCATGGTCAGAATCTTCTTCATCTTCACTAGACACTTCATCATCATCTTCATTTGCATAATAACTCTTCCTCTTTTCAAATTGTTTCCCTTTACCACGTTTTTCTCTATAAGGACATTTAGCAGCATAGTGACCAACTTTTCCACACTCAAAAGATTTGAAGGGAAGCTTACCTTTGAATCTTCCAGTACCTAGTTGGAGCTTTCTCACAAAATTCGCTTCTTCTTCTTTAGATATAGCTGGATTCTTTGACAACTTCCTTTTCTTTTCCTCTTGCAGATACCTTAAAAGCAGCTTCTTTGATTTGAGACGGACCTCCTTGTCTCATTTCAAAAGAAGTCAGAATACCATGTAATTGAACAATAGTAAGAGTTTGCAGATCTTGCCTTTCTTCAATAGCTGAAACTTTAGAGTCAAATTTTGAAGTCAAGGATCTTAAGAATTTTTCCACCAGAGTAGTATCGATTATGGTTTCACCCAAATTTCTCATCCGATTTACAATATCATCTAGACGAAGAAAGAAACTGGCAACACTTTCATCACTATGCATCTTCAAATTTTCATATTCAATTCTAAGAGTTTGGAGTTTTGCACTTTTTACCTTTGTATCTCCTTCATAGCTCGGAATGATTTTGTCCCATATTTCTTTTGCTGAATGTAGCTGCATCACTTTAGCAAATTCTGATTCAGACATGCTTCCTAATAAGACATTCACTGCTTTGGCATTGATTTCATACTTCTTCCTTTCAGCTGCATCAGTAGGAATACTTGTCGGATATTGATAGCCTTCTTCCACGATTGCCCATACATCTGCACCAATACTTTGCAGATATGCTTTTGTTCGTACCTTCCAGAATATCAGATTGCTTCCATTGAATAGAGGTGGCTTTATAGACATTACTCCTTCTTGACTTCCCATTGCAATGGATCTCCTTCAAGCGATCAAGCTTCTGCAGAAGGACCTACTCTGATACCAATTGTTGG
This sequence comes from Pinus albicaulis, assembly GCA_034641835.2. Taxonomy (NCBI): domain Eukaryota; kingdom Viridiplantae; phylum Streptophyta; class Pinopsida; order Pinales; family Pinaceae; genus Pinus; species Pinus albicaulis. Next base: position 471,106,244 of record CM076574.1, on the reverse strand, counting down.
GAAAAATACTAAGAGGGGGGGGTGAATCAGTATTTAGGGCAACCTAAAACTTTTTACTTTTTCATGCTCTAAAACCCATACGCTACTTTGCTGAAGCCAACTAGCGTATACACGCGGATATCCTTCATAAAACTCGCGTATACACAGAGATCTAAAAATCATTCCATCATTCATTCATTAGATGTTCTATAAACAGTAAACATGTGCAGTAAGAACAGAATAAACCATCACACATAAGCATCACACATGAACACCAAGATTTTTAGGTGGAAACCCAAGTCGGGATAAAACCACCGCTGCAGTTGCTCAGCCTTCAATATTTTATTATAGAGAAAACATCTTACAACATATGTGTTGGTGCAGACTCCTACCAGCACGTAGGCACCCACCTGCGCTCGTTTACTAGCCTCTCCTGGAAGGGAGCTCCAACCCCCTGACTCGTTTACTAGCCTCTCCTGGAAGGGAGCTACGACCCCCTGCTCTCGTTTACTAGCCTTACCTGGAGGGGAGCTACAACCCCCTGACTGAAGGCTACAACCCTCAGCACCTCTATGGACCACGTTTCATCAATTTTCACATTGGATCCAAAGCTTCCTTTAGGACACCACTTGCAGGCCACGTTTCATCATACTTTCAAACTGGACCCTTTCCATACTTTTAAGCACAGTCAACCATGAAACAGATACATATAACTCACTGACAGATATCAGTAAACCAGCAGAACAGATCAGACATTTCTTACCACAGACTTCAGCAAACCCTAGTTTGCATACGCGCTTTCCTTTCTCTGATGTCGCGTATATACGCGGTTCCGTTCACATAAACCAGCGTATACTTCTGTACATATTACAGAGCTAATTTTATTGCGCATACGCGCTTTTTCTTCAGCGAAGCCGCGTATACACACGCTTCCTCTTCGGCGAACTAGCGTATGGTTCTTCAAACTTTTATGTCATTGCAATTCTTCACAACAGAAACATCACTTCAGATTTTACCCTTTACCTCAGACAGATGTTCGCCTCATCACAGATCTAATCATTCCATAAGCAGATCTAGCAAATACAAGTACATTTCAGATCTAGATCCCCTTCTTCATCATTGGTGCATCATACGTTCAGATCTATCATTCAACTGTAACCCTTTCCATTCAGATCTACTTCAGAGAGAAGTATTCATTCAAGCTCAGACATCTTGCACCCACACTCATGATTTGCACAATGAATTTCTTCTCTTTATATAGGTTTACCCTTTTTCAATACCATGAACCCCTTTTTCAATACCATGAGCCAAAACTACATTACTTCCGATGGTATTCCTGGACGAGGTCATTTAGGCGAATCATTACCCAATAAAATGGGTCAATACCATGGTGGTTACCCCTGGTTTTGCACTTTTTGAGCGCTTTTTCCCATACGCGACTTGGCACGTTTTTTCCCGCGTGCATTCGCGACTTCTCCTAGACAGATTCGTGTATGCCTTGAGACATACTCTTTTTCATCATAGATCTATCACATACTGAATTCCTTTCTTCATTGCCTTCTGTACTCACTGTAGATACATCAGATTTAGTTCATCAAGACATATTCTATCAAGCACAAATTCATCAAGTAAGTTGTCATCATCTTCATCAAGTGGGTTGCCATTCAAGGACAACACTTAGCATCATATTGCTAACAAACATCCTTTCATATTAGATTTACATCATTTACCAAGTCCATCAGATCAAGAATAACTTCATCGGGTGGTTTGCCATCAAGGACAACACATGTCAACAATCTCATGTCTTCATCTTCATTCAGTGGGTTTCCATCAAGGACAACACTCTGCATCATATTGCCAACAGCCTCAGACACCTCCTATCCATGCTCTAGTCAATGCTTTATTACATCTGGTCTACTCAACCAATGAGAATGGTGTGAATTTTCTACAACAGTAGAGTAGATTACTATTCTCTGCCAGATAATTACTACCTAATGATTCTTCACACCGTATTCTTATGTCGTTGATATTATTATGAGTTGAGCTTGGTTGGCTTCCATTCCCCTAATTACCTGCGCCTGATTTAGTTGCATATCCTTAACCATTTGGGATAATTCCTTGATGAGCCCATTCTCAGACCTTTTAATTTATTTTACTTTATTTTTTCTTTGAACTTTTCTTTATCTCCATATTTATATTCAAAGGCATCAATAATTGATTGTAAAGAGTCAAATGTTTTATCCGAGAACTCTAAGAACCAATCTAGTGTTCCACGAGGTCGCGTCTCCCCAATTCTTCTCAGACTACCCCCACTCTGTCACTCAGCATCTTGAGCCCAACTGGGGAATGCAATATAGAGGTGAATAGATCAGGTGAACAATGCCCAAAGCCTTCTCCCAGGGACATAGTCATGGCATTGGCTGCAGCTTGTAAAGTTAAAGATGTTGCTAACCTATCTAATTGGATGACAAGACACCATGATCAGTGGATTGTTGTGAGATCTTCACGAAGTGAATCTCCAACATCAGATAAACCTCTATTGAAATCAGACATCAGATAAACCTCTATTGAAATCAAACATTAGTAATGGCTCCTCCATCCAGGATATTACTTACAAGGCTAATTCCACACACTTGGTTTACAAAAATAAAAAATAAAATTCAGCAGTGCATCTCCTCTTCACATCCTTTCTTCACTCCATCCACACCCATTGATTATAGAGCCATGAGATTCACACACAATAACTATTTCTTTCACTCATGAAATTTATTGAAATAAAATCCATTATAATTTCGATGAATTATTGTGACTTAACCATTTACAAATGCCAATGAAGGCAGGTGAGGGACTAGCGGGTCAATTTTTTGACTAGTCGCCACTTGGTAAGTCCTACACTCAATAGTATTAGCCAACAGGGAAGCTCCTACCACATGACAATAACATGCGAGTGGAAGCACGACCTATCTCAACAAGTATATGGATCAATGGTACAATGGGGATGAGGTTTTCATTTTCTCGCCTAGTTAACCAAACAAAATGTCAATTAAGTGGTTGTGTTATGTCTCTTGCACTCAGCTATGCACAACAACTTCAGGTTTCATTCATAGAGCTAAAAGATTCACGATACAGATACTTCTTCTTCTCACATCTTCATTTACTATACTTACAGGTTTACCCTTAAAAATTATGAAATAACTCAATTGAAATATTGTACGCTGATACTAGTCATGAAATCAATGAATATAACTTTTGCTTGTGGTTTCTCTGCATTGTTGATGCATCCTAGGAAAAAATAGATGTTATTAAGCTCAAATTTAGAGTATTTCATGAAAGGTCAAGTCATTCCACCAAATCACAGTCAGTTTTAACTAGAAATGGCTAGAAATAAGTGTGTGTGGGGACTGTCATATTTCTATCAAGTTCTTCTCCAGAATTTTAGGACGATAATTGGTTGTAAGTAATGTGAATCGATTCCATCATTTTAGGGAGGGCTCATGCTCATGTGGTGATTATTGGTGATATAAGAGGAGAATGCAACATGCAGTGTTGTATTTGGACACATTTTCTTTAGTGATGTATGCAAAGACAAAACATCCAGGACAAAAGTGATGTGTACTCTGTTGCATGACATGAATGCTACATATGTGAAGCACAGTATAGGGTATTATGTCATCTTGCGAGAGGCCAAAAACTGAAGGGTACGCTATTAGATGCATAATGTAGACTCTAGTTTAATAGTGTAACCCTGAGGACTTAATGTGCTAGATATTCAAAGATGTGCCCTTCAAGAACGTTGATGCAAGTGTGCCAATTTGATTTAAAGTGCTCAGTTGGATTATGAACCCTTTTTTAGCACGCAAGCATCAACTATAGAGTGGCCAAATTTTATTTGTGACTGTGTGAGCCTGTTAATGTGAATTTGCACAGCAATTTTATGTGTTGTCAATCACCTGTTGCATTTTATATGGATGTCCAGAAAACATGAAGTATTTCTATTGTTCTCATCTTCCTTGTCTGGATTTAGATGTAAAAATATGCTCAATCAAGGTATCAATAAATTTTGTTCTCCCCTTGTTTTGCCTCTTCACATTTCTGGCAAAATCCTTGTCTACTTCTTCACTTGGTAAAAGTTTTGGGAGGACAGGAATAACCATAAAATTAGTCAAGGAAGAGGTATCGGGTCCTAGGCAACTCCATGTTCTCCATTAGGTAAACCAGACACTTCAGAGATGAAAAGACATCAAAACCAAAAACGCCATTGGAGCAAATGCCAAAAAAAAAAACATCAAAACCCTATGGGTAAACTAAAACACATCGAAACCAAATAGCCACTGCTACAGATGCAAACTAAAAATTCTGGAAAATATAAGGGCAAAGTAACCAAATGAGCATATCAGCTAACGTAAACACGTTGAAACCAGATACGCGTTGTTGCACAATGCAAACCAAAACTTCTCAGTTACATGTGAAAGATTAACCAAATGGGCATATTAGCAAACTAAAACAAAGAGAAACCAAACAACCATTTCCGCGGATGCAAACAAGAGCTTCATAGAATAACATAGACAAAATAACCAAATGGGCATATCAGCAAACCAAAACATATAGAAACCAAATAGCCATTGTCGCATAAGCCAACCAAAAATTCTCATAGCTAATAAAATGCACCATAACCAAATGGGAAGAAGTAGAAAGTAACAAAACCAAATGGGCAAACAAACAACCAAAGAAACCTAAAGGGCATTGCATTATCATTGGATAAACACAGAAACTTAACTCATCTATGGACATTTTCCATGATTTTTAAGATGCAGTCAATATAGGAAAGGTGATACTTAAAGGGCTCCCACATGCTTTAGAAATTTTATATCTATTGGTTTATAAACATTAGAGGTGGAAAAATATCCTAAGCTCTAGAGCTAAGTTTGTTCCAACTTAGCTATATCTTAAACAAAAAATTGTTGTTGACGTCAATGATGTGATAGAAATTTGGTGGGTTTTAGGGTAGTCTTGTCATGAAATAAATGTAATGTAGTTACTAGGTAGGTAGGGGGAACCATTTTGGTGGAACTTGACCATAAATGGGACATCTATCCATGCATATTTTTTTAAGAACAAATACACCCAGTGGATTATCATTGTACGAGAATCACTTTAGGATCTAGGCTACTGTGCACACACTAACTAAAGGGATATTAGTGAAACCCACAAAAGTATTATAGGTGCTTTTATATAAATAGGTGTTTTTGTGTTCTCATTGGTTAGTTATGGGAAAATGACAATAAATTAAGAGAAGTTATATGTGATTTTATAGAAATAGGTGTTCTTGTGCTCTCATTGGTTAGGTATGGGAAAATGACAATAAAGTAAGAGAAGGAAAATGACAATTAGAGGAATGATTCCACACAAACCAAGCATGGTGCTGCAGCACTTTCTAGGCTAAGGGATTTTGAAGAGGTTCCCCCACCATATTACTGAAAGAAGAGAATGGTCATTCTAGATGCTCTTAAAGTGTTGAGGCTTTAGCCAGGTCACAAGTATTGTCTGCTAGGAAGGCTTTCCAAAGAATTTGTCTGGCATCACTATGAAACTATTACAGAATTAGAAGGGAAGAGAAAGGCAAAGGCTCAAGTATCATTTGAGAGAAGGAAGAAATTGGCAAAATTGAGATCAAAAGCAGTGGAGTTAGCCGAAAAGAAGCTTGCCCCAGAAATGGATAAGATAAAACTTGACAACATATTGGTCAATTTCCTTGACCCTTTATTGGTTATTCAGAAGGAGTATGAATACACCACCATTAATATCAAGGTAACCCCTAGCAGATCAAGAGCTACAAGTTGTATTTTTCGTCTGAATATCAACATACCACAACCATGCTTACAACCAGGATATGTTTTTTTGAGGATGAAAAATATCGTCGAGATCAACATCAAGAATTCATTGCAAAAAAAAAATTACAACTTGTGGTGATTACAGATGATCATAGATGAATAGCTACAATAGTTGTCGAATGTGGAAATTATGGAGGAAAAAGATGAAATTCATCTTCCTTTTGCATTCGAGCGAGAGGAAAATCAATCATCAATGAAAATTCAAAATTTACAAGCTGAGCAAGATCAACCAAATTGGGGGCAGAGTTTGGGGAATCTTCGTAAGTGAATGGGGCCTATGTGATATGGCTACGAGTTATCTACCCCCACATAATCCGATATGAAAACAATTAAAATTGTAGGCATAGGGTTAATTAACCCCACACATAGAGATTACATAGGTTTTGTTCCCACACCACATGCTCATGAACTAAAATCTCTCTTTACTGTCAATATGTGCATATGCAGCAACAAGACATCTATTCAATTTTACTGGTTGGGTGGCTCTAAGAACCATGCACGAACGCATTTGGGCGAGCGCCCTCAACCGAAACGACCCGACCCGAATAGGTTTGGGCGGGCACCCTCAAACGAAACGACACGTCATGCTTGACCAAATGAAGGCACAAGGGAGCAAACGGCAAACGGGCCGCACGAACGTGCACAACACACCCATGCAGTCACAACTTATGTGAAAGCTCCCTCCCTTAACTATCCTTGAAGACTGTAGAACGTCTAGGTCAAACCTCTAACAGATATATGTAATGTCTCCCTTAGTCTTTGAACCTAAATCCATTCTAATTTCTCTACAAATGTGTTAATCTTGAAACTCCATATGCACAAAAAAAATATTGGCAAACTAATGCACTGATCCTCAACCGTCCATCACCTTTTCTCCTTTTAAAGATGTTTTAAACCATTTTGTAGGGGTTTATTCTTCGAAATCACCTTGTAATTTCTTGATTGTGTGTGTTTGGGAACCTTTCTTCAGGTTATTTCAGTTTATATAAGCCTTTCAATCAACCATAGTACCATTCGAACAAAAATATAGAAATTATATTCAAAACCTTTAAAACCCTAGCAATCCTATCTTAGGGAGAACCCCCCCCCTTGAGTAGGACGAGATCTAGCCGGAAGTCAAATGAGGGTTGGTAATGTGATGGTTATTGTCTTTCTATACCATGCTTGAGTATGAATCATGGAGAGAATATCTGGGTGGATCAGCATCAACATCAATTACTAAGCTTAGATTGATCTACGTAATAGCTTGAATATGGTTAAGATATAGCTTAGAGACATAGACTACTATAGAGATCAACTTCATATGGTCATGATACAGGTAGAGATCTTTCACTATGGCTTGTGTAATGGTACACTCATATCAATTCTAAGCTTAACCAATCATACAAGATCAGCTATTATATAAACATTAGCAATCAAACTGTGTTTCTACTTAAGGTTTATAAGATACACATGTTGGCATAGAGCTAGTAAGGCTATGTACTTATTACTATTATTCTAGCCTGTGTTAATAAGGTATGAAATGAATATGGAAACAGATATCATTACGTCATAACAAGGAGCTTAGCTTGAATATGGAGTTCCTGGTCACTGTAATCTAAGACCTGTATTAAGGATATCATGTTTATACGAATATGTTTTATTCCATTACGTGTAGTTACATCAAGAAAAGCTTGGTCATTGATTCAATGGACTTGACTCATTAGTACTAATAGCATAGTGAAATCAATAAGCTTATAGATTCAATAGAGCTTACTACTAGCTTAATTAAGGTGATATAGTGATAGTTACTAAGCTTAAGATGGGCATCATAGGTATGATACGGTCTCTTATATATACCAATATGCTTTTAGTTCCATATATATATAACTGTTATCATTGTAACTAATACATGGGAATCATAGAAGAGAGATAAGGGTGAATACATTACTTAGCCTAAGCTAATCCAACTCTTTTCACTAATCAAAGCTGGAAAGAGCGTATTCAATGATATCGAGCTAGAACAGGAACAAGCATATCTCAGTATTGAGCTTACATTACACCTATGTCCACATTAGCTATTGAAATACAAGACGATTTATTAGGTAGAATATTGTATGCTATTACTCTATCCTTAACCTGTATGATGAATATGGACATTGTAGTATACACTAGAGTAACATTGAAACATAATTTTTATAAAAGACCAATATGAGATAATGTAGATTAGGGAAACACTATCCTCATATAAATTATACAAGCTTATGGATCCGGATATGATCTGAGCCTATACTACGATATGTATATTTTTTATCACTTTATTATGATATATTGATTGGCCTAGGATTAAGGGACATTTCAACATCCCGGAGCACTGGACAATACACCATTGGCTTGGCACCTTGGTACAAGGGTTTTAAGGGTACAATTGAACGAACAACTATAAAGGATAATTGTGTGTCTTACACGATTTGTGGCATCATAGAGGAAATTAATGAGACAACATTAAGAATTATAGAGTTGCCTGTTCGCAAGTGGACTCAGGATTACAAGGAATTTCTGGAAGCATTGATGACTGGGAATGATAAGATTAAAGAACCATTCATAAGGCACTACAAGGAATACAATACTGATACCAGGGTCCATTTAGAGGTGTCATTGTCTGAAGAGAATATGAAGATTTCACTTCAAGAGGGCCTTTTAAGGAAATTCAAACTGACTACTACAATCAGTACAAGTAACATGCATATTTTTGGCTCAAAGGGAATCAATCATAAATATGAGACCCCTGAGCAAGTTTTGAATCACTTTTATCATATCCATCTTGAATTCTATGAAAAGAGAAAGAAATTCCAACTGGAAAACCTTCAGCTTGATTTTCTGAAATTGGAAAATAAAGTTAGGTTCATCCTGGGAGTGGTAAATGGAGAAATCATAGTGAACAACAGGAAACATGCAGAGTTGATTACAATCAAATAGATGAAAAACACATACAAAAAACCAGATAATAATCATGAACAAAATTAATATCGAATTATGAACTGTAAAGGAACTTACAAAATGTGACACTACGAGCCTGGTCAAGCGCACAAGCAAAAATATCCTGGACATGACCCCAGTTGACAAGTTGTATTGCTCATGATGCAAGAGGATTTGTACCTACACTGCCAAGTCATTCAAAATCCATAATTATCTATACAATATATACAAGTAATTGATGTAGTATTTTTACTCTAAGATGCATTCTTATGATAATGTTAGAACATATGTTGAAAATGTCAAAACATATCTGAATAAGCTCCTCTTCATTTCAAGAAAAAATTATTGGAGTTGCCTGAACTTGGAACAAGCCTCCCATGATATGAAAGAGTAGAAACTAAGTCAACAGTGACTTTTTTGTTGCTACGTTGGATCGAGGGAGGTTTTCTCCAAGATTAGATCGCTCCAATAAATTATTCTCTACTAAACAGGGCCAACCACGTAAAGGTGGAAGCTCTTATGGTCCCTCCCCTCCCCCTCACATCACTCTCAATTCCCCAATGCCCAATCTATATTTCATTTTTTACTTTCATGAGCAAAAAAAAGAAATATTCAATAACTAATAAAAAAACAAGGCAAAAAAAAGTACGCAAGAAAACATTGAAAGTGCTTGACATAAAAATAGTATGATAAATGAGTTTTTAATATAATGCAAAAAACATTCCAAGTATGGTAACATTTATAATAATACAATATTTTACATTATCAAATTTTATTTTTCTTCTTCCTACTTTTAAATCTCCTAACTACATTATCAACATCATCGTGCTCTACTCCTGTTTTGTGCCTTTCCCGCAAAGCTGACCTAGTTGCGTAGTCACGATATCTGGTCTCATGCAGTGACGGGACATTGCCTACAAAAACAGATAATATTAAATTTTAATTTTTAGTTTTTAAATATCATTGAACTAGTTTGGTAATATTAATAAAAAAAAATGCAATTAGATTATTTACCTAGTGCACTAGTTGTCACCGTTGGGACCAATGCCTTGTCTTCCTCTCTGGTGGTAAGATCCTCAAGTACAACATTCTCTGTCATTTAAACAAAAAACGTTATAAGGAAAACCATCAAGGTATAATTAGAAAAAATTATAAGTGGAAATTAATTATCGTCATGGCCCTCATTGATAGTAGCATTGTCGGCCTGGTCCCCACTACAATTATCAGGTTGCACGTGAGGAACATGTTCTTCTGGCAATATTTCGCTCTCAACACACTTCTCTACAACTGGGCTATTTGGCTCGTTGAAAGTGTTTCTCCCCTGATTTAAACAAAGTTTTTAGACATTAAATTTATGGATGAAAACAAACATATTGAAAGGTTAACGTTTTCCCTTATCAGGCATTCTGGATCTTTGGACCTATCCCAAACTTCTACGATATTCAACTACAGCTTCATAGCCAGAATGGAAAGCGATCTTTTTATCTTCCTCTGTAGTTTTCGTTCCAAATTCATCACCCTACATTAGATATGATTGTGTATTTTTAATGTTATTTGATGGGATTACAAAAACATTTGAAGGCAATACAATTAACTATAAGATGTTTAGCTACTTACAATTCTTGCGGCTAATTTCAAGTAGTCGCCCTGGCCTAGCTTGGGATGGCCCTTTTTTTCAATCCTAGCTTTGGTTTCATTCGAGGTGTCGGGAAACCTATCATCAAAAGATTGAAGTCAGATATGATGTAGCACACTTTTATTTTAGACATAGAGAATTAAAGCTATTGAATTAAAGTTGTAATTTACCTTGCAGGTCCAGTTGGCATTTTTCCTTCTTTCTTTGCCCTTTTCTCTTTTCCATCATGGATGAGTGCTCTCCACTCACTCTCTGGAACTGTGAGAGGACGCTCGTATCTAGGGTTAAATTGCAATTGTGTCCTATAGGTATCCTTGGTATATTTCAAATATTTTCCAACTACCTGAGCCACCATTGTTTTTTCAAATGTGCCCACCCCAAAAAGGGCTTCTATATAATCTAGAAGTTCTTTTTTCAGGTTGGAATTCTGGGAATTCCACCTTGCGCATATGGTTGGGCTAAAAATTATCAACACCTTTCTTTCCAAAAACTTGTAGAACTCATTGTTTCCTACACAGAAAAAAGATATTATCATTAATTTAAAAATAAAAATCATGATAAAATATGTTTTAGATAGAGTACATGAAATTGTTAAAATATTAAAACTTACCTGGGAGTTGTACGTGCTTTATGTTGTGTAACTAGCTCCAAAAATAGAAGAAAAGAGATATAAACGCCTTAGAAATGAGCCACTTCGAGGGGGCAACCTCCAATACATTACATAAATGAACAATTCTTGGATGATTCAATTTACAAAACCTCCTTTCTATATATAGGAGTCCATGGGGCCATAATGTAATCCCAGTGGGCCACAATGTAATCCTAGCCGACCTAACAATAATAATTTAGGGGCACAATAATAACAGAATGGGGGTTACAGGGTACAATAATAACAATAAAGGGGTTACACTAACAACAATAAGGTACTATACTAGTAATATAGGGACCTAATATGCCCCTCTCCTTCAAAAAAAAGCGTTGTCCTCAACGCTTGAGTAGCTCTGGGTGCTTCTGTATAAATTTTTCATCCTCCCATGTAGAATCTTCAGTGTATAAATTCTTCCACTTGATGAGATACTCTGAAATTGATACTCGAAATTGATCGTACTTGTTGAATTATTGTTTCTATGACTCAGCTTCATAACTTCTTTCGATGTGATGTTGATCTTCTGTTCCACTCGCATTCTCGCACCAAAGTTGGGTATCCCTTTGAGAGTTGGAGAACTTGTTGTTGATGCTCGCTGTGATCTTCCACTAATTTATCATCCATATTAGCTATTATTTGATCCTTCAAACCATCCAACTTAGCCTCCATTTCTGCTTTTAAACCATCTATTTCATCTTTGATTGCTCTTCGTAAGATCGGAACTTGTTGCACTTGGTACCGTAATTTTGATATCTCATACTTTAATTCTTCCTCTTCATGCATCATTGTATAGATTTCTGAGGGCTTAATGGGTATGGAATTATTTTTTTGGAGGCATTATAGAACCCAATAATGATAAAAATTCTAAAATATTCCCTTGGAATCACTTCAAACTACTTTTTCAAACAAACGTTATGCAATTTTTAAAAACCAAATGCACACCTTTTACTTGCTTTTGAGGAGCGCGATATTGAAATTGAATTATATCTATAATTGAAAATCTTCAATATCTGAAATTCAGCCCTGTAGTAGCCCTCTGAAGCTTATTTCAAATGCCACAGGTCTGATCTAATTTGGATTCCCCAAGACAAAGTTGTGTCCAATCTCCCACAATGACCTAATTTTGGACTGGTTCAGTAGAGCAAACTTGTAGGACTTGCCACGTGTCACTGTTTCGTCCTTTGTCTCTGAAATTGATAGCCAAGAAACTACAGTCCATGTACTTGTGACCAATTTTTACAGCACTCAAATCCACTGCCCAGAGAGAGAGTTATTGAACTTTTCCCACAATCACCTCTTTGAGGTGAAATTCAGGAGCCTGAAAACGTACTACCTTCCACAGATCATATCTCCAAAAATATTATGAAACAAGCTCTGAAATTTTTTGAAGAATTTCCTCAGGATTTCAGCTTCGCACCATACGAATTTTAGATTCTGAACCTTTGTATAAAAACATTTATAGCGAAAATTCCACGATGACATGTTTAGGAGCTTGAAAAAAGACCTAACTTCCACAGATGATATCTCCGAAAATATTGTGAACCAAGCTCTGAAAGTTTTAGAAAATCTTCCTCAGGATTTCAGCGTCGCACCCTAAAAATTTCAGCTTCTGAAACTTCGTAGAAAAAAATTTTATAGCGAAAATGCCACGATGACCTGTTTGGAGCAGCGAAACCCTAGATTTCCAAGCTCTGATACCAAATGTTGTGTAACCAGCTCCAAAAATAGAAGAAAAGAGATATCAACGCCTTAGAAATGAGCCACTTCGAGGGGGAAACCTCCAATACATTACATAAATGAACAATTCTTGGATGATACAAATGAACAAAACCTCCTTCTATATCTAGGAGTCCATGGGGCCACAATATAATCCTAGTGGGGCCACAATGTAATCCTAGCCGACCTAACAATAATAATGTAAGGGCACAATAATAACAATATGGGGATTACGGGGGTACAATAATAACAATAAGGGGGGCTACACTAACATAATAAGGGGCTACACTATTAATATAGGGACTTAACACTTTATGGGGGCACCTTCATCATTCACCAACAACGTGCCATCAATGGTCCATGTGGAGCTGACACGTGTAGCTCCAGGAAACACAATAATATAGTTGGCCATATCAGCCTCATCACTGCCAACACATTTAGCGGTTGGCTGGGTGTCTTCTTGGGCAGGGTGCGTTTCTTGGCTGCCACCTAAAGGCGTAGAAGGTGTACGAGAGGGTCGCTCAGAAATATCTTGCCCTTGTGTCCCACTACCACCAACACCAGGTGCAACAGGTGTCAAATAACGCTACATAAAAAATAAATTTTTTGTTAGTTTAGTTAATGTAAAAATTTAAAATCAAACTATCACAATTCATCTCATGCAGAACAAAAAAAATATCCTTCTAATTTTTTATTATTACCTTATATGTTTCTAACTGGGTCACAAGTTTTGTTATCCTCATTGCTATTTCAGGTGTTTGAGGCGAAGCGTCTACCAAATGCTCAAATTCCAACTTTGCTTTTCGTACCTTTTTTCGCAGCAATGACAATGGACATAGGGATGAAGAAAGCTCTTCCTCGTAGAGGGAATCATCAGGCATACCATGGCCAGGTATCTACATATTTTAACAAAATTAATATTATTTCAATTATATAAATAACTAAAATACCTTAAGATAGAGCAATGCTGGCACATTACATGTTCTTCCGCTGGCCCCTTTCTGCAATCATCCTGTCTTGGGGTTTTTCCTGTACTGCCCTGCTCAGTCTTCCACATTGTAATAAAATTAGAAATGTGAAAACTTGAAAACAATATCTAACTTGAAAACACAAAATGAAAACTGAAATAATTTCTAAATTTACCTTTCTAATACATAAACTTTGTGCATTAAAGAGGCCCTTGAGTGGTTGAGTAAATTAAAAGTAAGGGTTGTAAGCCAAATTTTTATACTTACACCTTGCTAGTATAAAATTTCTGTAAAGTAGGTAGATTAGATGAGGCTAAAGAGATTTTTAGTGAAGCTTGGAATGGTATCCACAGATGGGGTAGTCGTCATAACTATATAATGGAAAATATGCAAAATAATAATAGCTCTAACTCTTACGTGTTGCAATCAACCAATTTGGCATATCCACATCATTCCCCAAATAGTTTCCTAGATTCTATATTAATATGAAAGCACACCTGTAACAAAAAAAAAAATAAGTTCACCATTTGAAATGGATTAACCCTAAATGTTCAAGAAGACATCGAGCCCTTTGAACCAGTTTGTTCCTGAACAAGCCAGTTCAGCTACAAATAGTCCAACCAAGTTTGTCTAGAATTAAATGAGATTCAACAAAAATGTCAAGTCAGTTCACCATGTTGTCAAGCAAAGTTGACATGTTGAGTACTTGCCACAAATAGTGAGTAGTGTTACAAAGCATAGAAAAAGTTATTTATTTTTCTAATATGTAAAGGGCTTCCCATAAGACCATTGCCAAGTGTAAAAAATAAATTGTTGAGTGCTCAAATTCATCTTCAACAAACTAGACTCCAAATGATCTTGCGGAGTTTTTGAAAAGGAACGTTGTTAGCAGGCTATACCAATTGAGATCAATTAATACTCTCCATGGTAACAAAGTGATTTTTGCCTTGTCAAACAAATTCCCCCACATACAATATCTTTTGTGATTAGTTTCTTACCTACAAGAAAAAGATATTAAACCATATAGCTCCATGTCCAATGGGAGGTTATAAATAGATCTCACTGTTATATGCCACTCATTTCTATGGCTTGCAAAGTCCCAATGTAGGTGATTGGACACTAAATACCATGCCTGCCAAATTTTTTAAAGGATAGTTGATCTAGAGACCTTGAGAAACACCACCAACGGTTATATCATAGATTCCAATGGACCTTTAATAACCCCTATAATAGTATCATTGTAAATTAAATGTTGAAAAATAATTCACCATATGTGGCCACTCATTGCACTGACCATTGAATTGTCAACGCTACTCCCTAAGCTCACACATAAATAAAACCAGGGCATTTTCCCTCCCTGTGTAAAAGTACAGATGCCTATAAAATGAGAGGAAGATCTCCTTCCCTCCATTCTTCCCACACAAGAATTTTTTGTAATCATTTTCATCTTCCTACAACTAGAAGAAAGGAACAAAGAATAGGAATAGAAATCATGTAGTGATTCCACCTGATAATGATAAGTTGTAGGCTTCACAATTTAGAAGCTTGATTTCAAACTTGTTCAAAACCCATTGCTATGTATCATTTTCCTGTTGGAGTCAATGCATATATATCTGGCAGTATGTATCATTTTCCTGTTGGAGTCAATGCATAGATATCTGGCAGAAACACCACCATCGGTTATATCATAGATTCCACATGGACTTCTCTGTTGGAGTCAATGCATATATATCTGGCAGTATGTATCATTTTCCTGTATTCCAAATATCAGGAGTCAATGTATCATTATATTGTTGGATTCAATGCATAGATATCTAGCAGAAACACCACCAATAGTTATATCATAGATTCCAAATGGACCTTTAATAACCCCTATAAGAGTATCATTGTAAATGAAATTTTGAACAAGAATTCACCATATGTGACCACTCACTTCACTGACCATTGAATTGTCAACACTACTCCCTAAGCTCACACATCAATCAAGCCAGGGCATTTTCCCTCCCTCAGTAAAAGTACAGATGCCTATAAAACTAGAGGAAGATCTCCTTCCTTCCATTCTTCCCACACAAGAATTTTTTGTAATCATTTTCATCTTCCTGCAACTAGAAGAAAGGAACAAAAAATAGGAATAGAAATCATGTAGTGATTCCACCTGATAATGATAAGTTGTAGGCTTCACAATTTAGAAGCTTGATTTCAAACTTGTTCAAAACCCATTGCTACATCTTAGGGGATACATTGGTACCAAAAGAGATGCAAAGTATCTTATCATATGATTAGGATTAATAGATTTTAAATTTATGAAAAGCCAAGTTGACATCTTCATAACCAAGAAAAGATATTATACCTTTTCCTCACTCACCACATCTCCAACTACTTTAATAGAGAAGTCCATATGTCATGTGTCCTTTAAAAGAGTTCCGTGTGAAATATAAGGTGAGAAGAGAATCCTCAATTAAATCAAGATTAATTAACTAACCATCACTAAGAAGAAGAATGCCTTGAATGTTCCCTTATATTTGGGCCACTTCAAGGAGATATCCTAATGCATTTATTGGCAAGGATATAAATGAGCTAGGAGTAACTAATAAATAGCCATTTATCTTTTTATTTGTTTATTAGTTGAGGGTAGGTTTCTATTTTAAAGGTTAGTTGAGTCTATGAATATCTTTTCACTGAATTTAAATGCCCTTGTTACCAGTGTGTTGATTACCAAATCATTAATTGGAAGGTGGTTGGAGTCAATGCACAGATATCTGGCAGTATGTATCATTTTCCTGTGCCTCTGGTTCTCCAACATACCATCCTCCCTTTTGGATATTAGCACATCAAAAAAGTAAATTTAACATCAATCTCCACTTCTTATCCATAAACAGTGGGCCCATGGCTCATTTGCTTCAGTAGCATGGATTTTCACTCTCTACAATTAATCACCATCGAGTTCAAGCTCCATAAATTATTTTTCATTAAACAACATGAATGCTCTATTCAGATTTGGATTGAAAGGAATTATTTATTTGCTGAAGGTGCCAAGGACAATCCCCAACAACGGTTTCAAGTGCACTCTGTTTTAACTGCTAGCAATAAAAAATATTCTGAATCTCTAGAATTTAAAACCAAGCTCCCTCAATCGGTTCTACCAGCTGTAAGATGTCTCTTCTTAGGGCATAAAAAAGTTGTTGTAATTCTAGGATTCTTCTGAGCATCAAAGTTTAAGTTTGATCTTCATTGTTTCCCCTCCCTCATTACAGCAACTTTGTTATTTCATATAAAACATATAGGGACTAGAATGATACCCATCTTATTGTGTTGATTTACCATACTATCATCATGTTACTTAATGGCACTCCTTATGCTTAATCTACATACTAGTATTTTTCCTAAGCTAACTCCATTACTCAACTTCATGCTAATTATTAACACATAATAGTAAGAGTTAATATAAACTATCCATGTTCAAAGTGGAACCCTTGCGTATACCTTACCAATACAGAGTAAAGCATAACAAACTACACTAATATGGATCCTTATCATACTCTAGGCTAGTAACACTAAATACAAAACCACTACTATATAACAGACTATGTGTTTACATACAATATTGAACCTCGACTAATCAATGGCTCTTGTTCATCTTATACAAGTGATGTAATGAAAGCGGGAAACAAGGTGATTACTGGTACTATTCATGAGATTAGTGCTTATACTAGTCTAGATAGGTATTCATAGGTCCATAAGCTTATATAAGGGTCTAACACAGCTTATTCAACAGGTACTAGTGGAATGTATCACTATCTTATATTCACTCATTATGAGCTTTAAGAATAGTATGATTACAGTTTCATATATTTGTAGATTATGCATAATACTACTACTTATGGAGTTCTATTACACTATGCTTAACTATGAACACTTAAGCTTGTTTCTCGTTTGTATTGGATTTGTTAACCACGTGTTATCTATGGGAATAGTTCAGGTCATGGATTCGAACCATGTAAGATTGAATAGGCTTTTCACTCTTCATATTAAACACAACTATATTGAACACTATGTTACTTATACCGATATAAGCTTTGAAAACACTCTATTCTATGAGCTTATGTTGTTCTTATAACTAACCTGTATTGATTAGGGAAACTAGATAAGTGTAACCTTCATAACCAGTAGTGGAATCACTTGTATTACATTAGCTTAATACCATTGTAATTATGAGCTTAGAGATTACGTGAATACAATAGGTGGAATCATTGAACATATTAGAATGGTTGCCCTTGTTAATCATGTGTAATATGAAACTAGCACATAAGCTAAGTTGTACTGCTATTACTCTTTACTAATTATTTAATATATATAGGTAATCATGTACAGACTAGTGTGTACAGAACATACATCATCTTCTAGTATCTATGGTATTCATAGTCCATCTTAGTGTTAGTGATAATTGTTTAAATATTAGGTATAGAAGCTTAAGTAATAGTGATGGTTGTACTAGAATAATGTGAATAAGGTATGGTAACTATATGTGATTGATTAGGTAGGGTTAAATCGTATCATCTTCATATGTTACATATGGCACTCCATTTTATCTAAGCTCTTAGTATTCAATGCTCATGGAAAGGGTTATAGGCTTATCCATATTCAATATTCTTAAGCTCATAGAAGTGGAATACGTCATTACCTGGATATGATGAAGATTATGGGAATAGTGTCGACACCAGCTTATGGTTACATGATGTTGTAGTTCAAGTTGATACTAGTCATTGTGTTTGGTCATTGGTTGTTACTTACTCATATTACACCTAGCTTAATCTGTATAACTATGGGGCTGAGTCTGATCACCACTTCCTATATATGGGTAAATGTTCACCCTTTATTCCATATTCATTGCACTCATATGTTAACAGTCTTATACATACCCAAATAGGGACAAAATGGTGATATATAGAACCCATTACGTATTATGCATAATGAATGGTTATATTTATATACTCTCCATGTTAGATCACTTGCTAGATACTGATTAACCAATGAGCTAGAACCATAATGAATAAGGGGAAACAGGTGCTATGCATGTAGTCTAATCAATGGGTTACACTTCTAACATAACTATAAGCTAATCAGTGCCACTACTAGCTATAAGTAATTCCATAACAAAGGTAAACACATAGGATAAGGTCAATGAATAAACTTACATTACACACAACGTATCCAGTAATCAATGAAGAGTGGTATAGGCGTATTATGACTAATAATCACAATGGTCTTAGTAGTATGCCAATATGTAGATGCTCGTAATAAAATCCTTTAAGATAAGATGATATGGTAATAAAATACATCTTAGTTTCAGTATTATATGGGCTGCAACAACTTGAACACATATTACACTCATGTTTCTATTCCACTAATATTATGGGATCACTTATTATATGTAACTAACATAGGTGATACAAGGACTGTAACATGTTCGAGCTAGTTGTAAGCCTTCGATTAAGCCGTAACTAGTGATCATTGCATACATATATAAAGGTAATGGAGTTTGATCATCATGTATTAGCTATAGGTAAAAAGGCATATGTACAAAAATTCACTTGTATTACTACTAATGCTATGATTACACTATATCGTGCTTAGTATTACTACATAGTAGTGACCTATATTCAGAGTAAGCTCGTTTACACATAATGGGAATAGATCAGTATCGATACTATCTTAGAACATAGAGCTAATTATGTAGAATACGTAACTATTGGCAGTACTTCATGCTTAAATTTACGTAATACGTGATTTGTTCAACTTACTAGTATCTTTACCATGAACCCAATGGAATAGCTATGATTACGGAATAGAGTATACCTTATTTACATAATGAAGATGATTGAGCTCTTTGTGATTGTAATAACCAGTATTAGTTACATAAACCTGCTTGCTTATCTTTATACCTCATGTTTGGTCTGTGTTATGAGTATGAACTCCATTGAATCTCCAACTTTTTACGAGCCATGATTAAAGCAATGGACTAGTAACAGTGATGATTAGAGTCATACCACCATTGATATGGAATTACTAGTAATATGTGATTACTCAATGGAATAGCTCCAAGTTAAACCCTATTGATATACGACATTAGTAACAAGCAATGGCTAAGATAAGCTGATAGCTACCTTGTATTCCCTAATTACGGGATATGATGAGTACTAGATGTATTTTAATAATAGACAACTATTGTTTTGTACTATGCAATCCATACATTTCCCTCTATTCGACACCATTGGTATCTCATACTGGAAACTATGATAGCAAGTGAACATTCATGGTTGATGGAATAGTAGTAATTCCATGGTATTCATGATATTATATAGATACCAGATTCCAAGTAGCAGGAGCAGATTCATGGTTGAATGCATGTGATTAGAATGAATCGATAGGACTTCCTACTTTCATGGGGTTATTTCATCACACTTATCTAAGAGCTTACATGAATCAGAGAACCAATGCCCTTTGAGCAATGATAACACTAGTATTACAGCTAAAGATCATTAGCTAATAAGAGCTTGTACCATTGTATTACTCATATTCATAGAGCTATCAAAGCTCATAGTTTGTATAAAGCACTCATAAGCACGAATCATCATGTAGTACTAATACCCTTATCTGGAATCACATATCAAGCCTAATAAAAGCAGTATAGTATTCATAGTTAAGCTAACCAAGATATACTAGTAATAAAGCTATTCTTATATGTTATGTAGATCGTATGATTAGACTGCAATCATTGTGGAATCTCTATATGGGGCAACATTGATGTAAGCTTCAAGTGCAATGGGTTATCCATAACCAATCATCAACTTGTATTATGTTACTACCAGTGTTCACATTACCTCTACTATTCAATCGTGTTAGTGTTTGTGCTCAACCTAGTCTCCTAAATTGAGTTCATTTAATTGTCAACCAGGGTTGGTAAACTGTTGAAGTGTGGTGCACTGTATGTGCCTAGGTGTTTGTTTCTTACTGCGTTGTGTCTAGTGTTTTATGATGTTTTTGGTCTTTTTATGGTTTTATGTTCACAAGGGAAAGAACTAAATGCTGGTCGAAAGAAACTACTGGTTAAAAACAGAGTGAAGCCTAATTTGTTGATGACAAATGACAAATGCAAATACTGAGACAGAACCAAACCTAAACTATGACTTAGCAAAATACAAATCTTGATAATGACTTCAAGAAAATAAATCACAACATGAACTTAACTTGTCCAATTCTTTCATTAAAGATATTTTGAAAGAGCTTGAGAAATGGGCAGCAAAGTGTAAAAATTCTCCTAACTAAACAATTAAGCAATCAACTTATGTGCTCAACCTAGTCTCCTAAATTGAGTTCATTTAATTGTCAACCAGGGTTGGTAAACTGCTAAAGTGTGGTGCACTGTATGTGCCTAGGTTTTTGTTTCTTACTGCGTTGTGTCTAGTGTTTTATGATGTTTTTGGTCTTTTTATGGTTTTATGTTCACAAGGGAAAGAACTAAATGCTGGTCGAAAGAAACTACTGGTTAAAAATAGAGTGAAGCCTAATTTGTTGATGACAAATGAAAAATGCAAATACTGAGACAAAACCAAACCTAAACTATGACTTAGCAAAATACAAAGCTTGATAATGACTTCAAGAAAATAAATCACAACATGAACTTAACTTGTCCAATTCTTTCATTAAAGATATTTGGGAAGAGCTTGAGAAATGGGCAGCTAAGTGTAAAAATTCTCCTAACTAAACAATTAAGCAATCAACTTATAATGATACAACATCTCATCCATGATTAAAGGTTTGTTGAAACATATTTGGAAAAGAACATTTGTAACATCATAAGATCTCTACTCTAAAACTAGCTCCTAATTCTATTCTGCAACTTAGTTTAACACCACTAAACCTCACTCAAGAGTTACAGATTTCCTTTTAGAATAGTCTTTTGAGGAAAGGCTTGTTTGTGAAATGGTAAAAAGGTTGCAAAAGTACTCCAGGCCTTATACTGATACTATCTTCTGTCCAGATGATTACGAGTCAATATAGGTTTAGAACAAAAGAAGTTTTGTAAATAATGAAGACCGTGGTATTTAAGTTTAACAACTAATGCAATTTAATATGCAATGGATGGCAACTAATCTTGGAATGTAAATACAGTGAGCTAAGCTAGAACTGAACTAGAGTGCTACTAGTCTGCAGTGAACAGTGCTCTAAAAAGCCATTATCAAACTTGAAACGAAATGACAAAATATGAATTAAATGCAATTACCTCCGGAGTACTCTAACTAAGTTATCATGCAATTAATCTATGGGATTCTACAGCCTATTTCGTTCATCATGAATGGTATTTTGGAAGAGCTTGTTAGAAAAATCTTGGCTGTACAATTCAATGCATTTGAATACAAACATAACTACTGAAAGAAAATACAATCAAAACTAAGACATCACAGCTATTTCCTACTCATTGTTATGATGTTTTGGAAGAGATTTTTAAGAGTAAGATCAGCTATGCTACTTAGTGTAAACAAGCAACTGAAACCTACAGTATCACAGTCATGCCTTAGTCATCATAATGATTTCTTGGAAGACTTTACTAGAGTAAGTTCAACTGTGATAATGAACGAAAGGGATTGCAAATAAAATCTATAACACTACAGCAATTTCTCATTCATTATAATGATCTTTTGGAAGAGTTTCTTAGAACAAGTATAGCTATAATGACTAATGAAATTAACTATGAACGTAAACTTCAAAACTTGAAAACGAACTAAGATACTTATCTAAATTGTGAAAGTAAAGCCGCTCAGGAGGCAGGGGCCCTCTACCACCAGAGTAGCACAAAATCTAACTCAAGATCAACTCAACGCGTTCAAAGAAATGTTGTCTTCTTCGTTAAAGGAAAATAACTTAAAACAGAGTATTCTCGGTCTTCAGAAATATAGCAGTCAATCCACGAAATCTAATCAAAATCTAGAGCTTGTCTCTCGGTTTCCCGAGTACATTTATAACAAATCTTCATAACATAACTTGAGATAATACGGGGATCATTGTCTTTTCATATCAAAATCGTACTAGAACTCTAAAGATGGCAGCGTAAAGTGACAAAGGACATCTGGACTGTCCTTGTCCTATTAGGAGTCTACCTCCTTGTGTGAGTTCCCACGTACAAAACCACGTCCAGAATTCCGTTCATTCTTCATGGTGAGCAACAAACGTTGAGGACATGATGTGGAATACACCCATGTGTGGCTTTTCCTGAGAGGACACCTGGAACATGCTTGAACGTGAAGACAGCTGCAGAATTGGCAACTAGCTATGGAATGTCTGCATTCTGTAGCTAGTTTCAGTTCAAAATGCATTATAATGACAAAATAACAAAACTTAGCAAGTTAGCCATGATATTCATTCTTAAAGTAATTTTAACTAATTTCATTGATCATTTGGGCCTAGGATAACAATGGACAAAAGAAAATGTAGTGAAGTATGATGGAAGAAAGAACAATATTGGGGCTCAACATACCCCCACTGCTGACTTCTTGCATGTCCTCATGCAACTTATTCCATAAACTCAGAGACTTCTGCAAGAACATCCAACCCTCTTCTTCTTCTTTGCCTGGAATTTAAAGGCCTTCTGGGCTTCCTGATGACTAACTTGAACCTTAAATTGGTAAGTGCCTTGATTAACTTCTTGTTCCTCTTTTTCAACTTTTCATTAGCCTTTTCCACTTTGTCCATTTGTAGAGATAAGGTTCAGTTCATACTGATTTTTAGTTTAACTTGTTCCCTCAGAATATCATTCTCAGTCCTGATATGTCTATTAAGTACTTCTAGCTCGTACCTATCTCTTCTTAACACATCTATTTCGGACAGTGGAGGACTAGGGGTTCTATCTCTACTCTCTGAAGCTTCCCTTTCCAATGTTTCAACATAGTTATAAATTTCTTGCTGTGCAGGGTCAATTTCAGGGGCTTCTTCATCAAAATATTCTTCAACATATTCTTCAATAGATGTTTCTTCATCTTCTATGTTTATCACCCCGGTTTGTTTGATCTGTGTTTTCCTTAGTTTCCCCCTAATTCTATGTCTTCTTCTCGGCTGGGATGGTCCCTCTCCTTTTTCTGTGGAAAATTTTCTGATTACCCTCTCTTCCTTAAGCTGTCTCTTAATTTGAGTCAATTTGTTAGAGATTATCTCTTCACTACTTTCTTGAATTGCTTTATCAGTTTCAATTTTAGAGGCTCTCCATTTTCTGCTTCTCTTTGTAGGCTGATGTTCAGGTGAAGGCTTGCTTGGAATTCCCTTTTTAAACACAGTGACATCCATACCTGGTGATTTGAGGATCTGCTTCCATGATTCATTATGAAATTCTCTGTTCTTAAACCATCTTTCTCCATGTCTAAGCAATCCTGTTGCTTCTGCAATAAAAACCTCTATGACAGTGAATTTAATATCTCCAACTTCAACCTCGGCTCCTTTGAATGACCTTGCAAACGTTTTAGTAAATTCTTTGTGGAAGCCATTAAATTTCTCAAGGAATTGCAGCCATCCTGCTTGTTGCAACATTTCTCTGCTTTGAGGGTATCCTTCCAGGTATTTTGTGCCCACTGGTTCAGTTCTCACGATGAGGCCCATAATTTCTTCTTCAATCTTCAGATTAGTGCTCTTTCTGCTCACGGAGACAATGACTTCAACCTTCAAATTAATACTCCTTTGCTTCACGGTGACAGTGCTTCAATCTTCAAACTGGTATACCTCTGCTTCACGGTGACAATGGCTTCAAATTTCAAACTGATATACCTCTGCTTCACAGTGACAATGGCTTCAAATTTCAAACTGATATACCTCTGCTTCTTGGTGACAGTGGCTTCAACTTTCAAACTAATATACCTTTGCTCACGGTGATAGAGATACCTCTGTTTTACAGAATGAAATGATGAAGGGTTGGCTACGGGATGGAGTAATAGGGAGTGGTTACCGAACGAGTTAATGAAGTGAGGTGAAGAAAACAAATCAATGAGTGAAAAGACCACGGAGATATTTTACAACGGATTCAAAAATCATCATTAAATGATTTGGCTGGGTGACGTGAGAAAATCAATCACTTCAGCATTTTAACTGCTTAGATGATGATTGGGTATAGGATTTGAAATGAAGGATTTTTATCCAAAGTTTTGCGAAGGGTATATTTGGCATGATCAATAAAAATAATCAAAACAACTTTTCGAATGATTCATAACTAAAACTATACTAAAGTTTTTTTTTATGATATGCCATTATAATCAGAACTTTTTACCTTTGCTTTTCATCTGCTTTTTGTGGTCTTTTATATGCTTTGTTCTCCTCTGGAAACCATTACTTTGTGAGTCTTCATAATCCTTCTTGATTTTGCTTGTTCATGGATATACCGGATCATTTTGTTGCAATTCAAATGTCCACTGATCAGTGCCTTCAAGATCTGTAGCTGCGGAATGACTGTCTGGCTACGGAAAGTCTGATTAGCTGCAGAATGTCTGTTGAGCTGCAGAATGTACCTGTAGAGAATTTTAATCATGGAATGGAGTGGTTTGGAATATAAATGGAATATTATATGGAATGAGTGAAGATAGATGATGAAACATGGTATAATGGTATATGTATGAAGTGAATGATGGAGTGGGATGGATTACAATTTATGAAATGGAGTGGAAAAGTATAAGAAATGGCCTGTAATTCATGACATGTGTTATTCATTTGCAGAAAGACATCAAACTTTAAATTTTGATATGGAAATGAGGTGGATGAAGTATGGAATGAGATGAATGAAATATGGAATGAAGTGAAGTATGAATGAATGAATGAAATGAAGTATGGATGGATAAGTAAATGGGATGAAATGAAATGAGATGGATCATAAGTGTAATGGATCTGAACTTATGATTTGGTAGCAGCTACTTGTAGAAACAAAATGGAAAAGTTAGAGTGTCAGAAAGACTCTGATTTTCACCCTATCTTTTCTGTATAAACATGCCAATCAGTGATTGGTTTTCATGTTTATACTTTATTTTATTTTATTTTTATTTATTTTTTTATTTTTTTTTCATAGAAATGACTTCATAAAATTCAATCAAGTTGATGAAGAAGAAAGATTCTTCTTCATTAACTTCACATCACTGTTTTCCTAGAACTTCTTGACAAATTCTTCTCTTGAGAGTGGATTGTGATACAGCTTCAATCTATGACCATTCACAAGAAAAGCGACCTCTTCTTCATCTATTGTCCTGATTTTTACTGCTCCATTGTCAAAAAATTTAACAATTTCATATGGCCCTAGCCAATGTTTTTGACATTTACCTTGAAAATCCTTGAATTTTGAATCAAATAAGAGAGCCCAGTCTCCTTCTTTGAACTTCTTCTCTTTGATGTACTTATCATGCCATCTAGTCCTTTGCTGTTCGACTAGACTTGTTTTCTGAACTGCATCTTGTCTGATCTCATCCAATTCATTAATCTGCTCCAATCTATGCTTTTGTGCCTCCATTAAATCAAGTCCTAGCTGAACTGCCATTTTGAAAGTTTGAATCTGGAACTCTATGGGAAACAAAACTTGCTTTCCATAAACAAGTTCATAAGGAGTATGGCCTGTTGTGTTTCTCCATGTAGTTCTATAGGCTCACAAGGCTTCAGGAAGCCTATCTACCCAATCTCTTCTATGTAAATGAACAGTCTTTGTTAGGATTCCTTCAATGACCTTATTAGTAGATTCCACTTGACCATTTGCTTGTGGATGATAAGGAGTATATTTTCTATGCCTGATTTTGTACCTCTCCATCATTTGTTCCACTAGCCTCGATGTAAATTGAGCTCCTTGATTTGTAACAATTTCCCTTGGGACACCAAAACGAGTAAAAATATCCTCAAAAAGAAAATTAACTACAGATGATTCATTAGCAACAAGTAATGGTTTAGCTTCTACCCATTTAGTAACATAATCAGTGCAAACTAATATGTATTTCTTTTGTCTCGATGGAGGACTAATAGGTCCTACAAAATCCAAAGCCCATTTTTCAAAAGGTTCAATGTGTACCTAAGGTTGTAATGGCATCTCACCTGAAGGAGAAGGTTTCCCTACCCTTTGGCAACCGTCACACCTTTTGACATACTCTTTAGCATCTTTAAACAAGGATGGCCAATAATATCCTAAATTAAGGATCTTATAGGCTGTCCTCTTATCAGCAAAGTGTCCGCCACAAGGTTCATCATGACATGCTTTGAGAATCTCAAGCATCTCATCTTCCCGAACACATCTCCTAATGATCAAATCTGGACCTGTCTTGTACAACTCATTAGCAACCCATGAATATTTTGCACTGTCATAAATGATTTTTCTTTTATCTCTCGCATTCATTATTGAAGGAAATTTTCCTGAAACTAAATAATTAGCAATGTCAACAAACCAAGGAGTTTGAGTAGAAATTGCAAAAAGATATTCATCAGGAAATTGATCTTCAACTGGAGTGTCATCTTTGATGTTTTGGAGTCTAGATAGGAAATCAGCTACTGTGTTTTGTTTTCCAGGCCTATCTAGAATGGTAATGTTGAATTCTTGTAAAAGCAATAACCATCTTATGACTCTGCTATTAGTAATTGATTTGTTCATTAAGTATCTAATTGCAGAATGATCAGTGTGAAAAAAATTTTCATAGCCTGTTATATAGTGTCTGAATTTGTTTATGGCATGAACAACAGCTAAAAACTCTTTTTCAGTTACAGTATAGTTTAACTCTAAAGGAGTCAAATTTTTACTGGTATAGTAGATGGCATAAGGAATCAAGTCTTTTTGTCCCAATACTGCTCCTAGAGCTGTATCTGAGGCATCTATTGAAATATGAAAAGGTAACTTCCAGCTAGGTCCCCTTAAAATAGGTGCTTCAGAGATTTTTGTTTTTAGGGTCTCAAAGGCTAACTGGCAATCAGGATTCCACTTGAATTCACAGTCTTTGGTAAGTAATTTGAAAAGTGGAGATGTTATCTTGGTGAAGTTTTCTATAAACCTTTGATAATATCCTGTAAATCCTAGAAAACTCCTAACATCTTTTTGACAACTTGGAATAGATAAGTTAGAGATGACTTCAACTTTTGACTCATCAACTCTAATCCCATCCCCTGAAATATGATGCCCTAAAACAATACCTTTAGTAAACATCATGAAACATTTCTCATGACTAAGTGAAAGATTTGCTTCCTGACATCTCTTTAAAACTTTTTCCAAGTTTGCTAAAGCTTCTTCAAATGTATTTCCATAAACTGTGAAATCATCCATGTATACCTCTACACAATCATGTATTAGATCTGAAAAAATTCCTAATACCGCCCTTTGGAATGTTGCAGGTGCATTGCATAATCCAAATGGCAATACTCGGTAAGCATAGGTACCCCAAGGACATGTAAATGTGGTTTTGTCTTGATCTTCAAGTGCTACTTGGATTTGATTGTAACCACTAAACCCATCTAGGAATGAGAAGTACTTTTTGCCAGCTAATGTATCTAACACTTGATCTATGAAAGGTAAGGGAAAATGGTTTTTAAGAGTAGCTTTGTTTAGTTCTCGGTAGTCAACACATACCTTCCATTTACCATTTTTCTTTGGCACAATTACCAAAGGAGAAACCCACTGACTATCTGAAATGGGATAGATGAAATTGACATTTAACAATTTTTGCAATTCTTCTTTAACAATCTCCCTAAGATTTGGATTCATCCGTCTTTGAGGTTGTCTGATTGGTTTGAAATTTTCCTCTATATAGATGTGATGAGTGCAAGTCTTGGGGCTTATCCCTTTCATGTCAGTGTATTCCCATGCATATGCAGAAGAATGTCTCTGTAATACTTTGACTAACTCTTCTTGTTGATATTTTTCTAGGTTCTTGTTTATGTTCAAAGTTTTGCCTGGAAATATCTCACTTGTAGAGCTGCCAAATTTATCCATAGAATGAAGAGACATCTGTCTTGATGATAAAAACTCAATGTTGGATCCCTCTTGAAATGGTTCATGTTTGTATTCTGAAGAGGATTCAAATTTTTCTAGAGTATTCAGAATTTGATTATCTTCACTCATTTCTGAAATTGTGAAGAGAGGTTGTAATTCTTCTTCATCCTCTATCCATTGAGTATCATCTAAATCTGTAATTGTCCTAGCTGGAGGATACAAAGTGAATTTCTTAGTTGAACTACCATCAGAGATGTACATATCACCGGATCTACAACTAATGAAAGCATCAGTTGTAGCCAACCAAGGTCTTCCTAATATAACAGGATGCCCTCCTAGATTCTTCTTAGGAGTTAGGATCATAAAATCCATAGGGTACTCCCAAGAATCTAGGGACACTGGAATGTCTTCTATTACCTCATCAGGTTTGATCACAGATCTGTCTGCTAATTGTAATAATGTGGGTGTAAATAGAAGATTAGGAAGTTTCAGTTTATCCATGATTTGCCTACTCATGATATTGATTGCTGCTCCTAAATCAATGAGTGTGTTTTGGATTTCAATTCCATTGATGTGAATTTTAACAACTGTATTTCCTGGGTCTAGATACTTTGGAATAGCAATCTTCCCCATCATAATGTTTGCTATTTTTCCTGCGAGTTTAATTTTCTTTGTCTCTCTTATTCTTTTTCTTGTTTTCTTCATGCTCAACTCCTTTATTGTTTTGGCTAAAATTGGAATTTCCTTGATGGCTTGCAATAATGGAATCTTAATGCAAACATTTCTCAGCTCATCTAGGAAATCATAATTAGGCACCATAATTTGTTTTTCTACACCTCTATCAATTTGTAATCTTTCTGGAAAGGGAGGTGTAGAAGTAGATGTTGATGGCTGCTCTAATATAGGAGTTGAAATTATTGGTTCTTTTTGCTTTAATTTTTCAGTGTTTGGGTCTTGAAAAGATGTGTCTTCCTCAAGACTTTTATTCACCCATAGAGAATCTTCCTCAGAGTTATCTTGTTCTTGTATGATCACATAAGGTTTCCTCTTTTCAAGTATTCTTCCAGACCTAAGTTGAACATCACTAAGGTCTAAAGGAGTAATTAAATAAGTTGGAAACTGTTGGCCTTCTATCATGTATGTGTTCTAAGGATTTTTATTGTTGGGGTTTGGTATGGGTTGAGCAGGCAACTGATTTGATTTTTGAGGAAATGGTAATGGAATTGGTTGATTTTGATGTGGTAGGTTCTGATGATGTTGTTGAGGATTTTGTTGAAAATTTTGTTGAGGATTTTGAGGAGAAAAATGTGGGTATGGTGGATAGGATGGTGGATACTGATAGTACTGAGAGTATCTTCCATAGGAACTTTGTGTTCCTTGTGCCCAAGCTTGAGATTGATTTTGAAATTGAGGCCAAGGTTGCTACCGAGAATTCCAAGGTGGAGGTTGTTTATACATTTGATCATGGAATCCTTGTGTTTGAGGTCCTTGCCAAGGCCTTCTAGAGACAAAATTGAGAGATTCTGTGGAATTTGTAGGAGTTTCCTCTTGAAAGACAGCTTTGAGACCAAGAAGGGAAGGACAATTCTTGGTCTCATGTTTTTCAGAACAAATGACACAGGTCTCTACAAATTTTACATCCAAAGGGCACTCTCTCAAGGCATGTTTCTTCCTACATTTGGGACAAAAGATTGCTAAGGCATCAGATTCGGCTTTTTGCTTGTTTTGTAATTTAAGGGTGTCTATTTGTTCACTAAGACTCCCTAAGATGTCATATTTGAAATCATCAAGCATATGTCCTATTTCTGACCTACTTACTGTCCCAGAAGAAGACTTACTTGCCCTTGCAAGAGCAGGATCTCTTGGACCTTTTACAGTTTTAGATTTCCCTCTTGAAAGGTTGATACATAACTCAGATATTTCAGGTAATGTGAGCTGTGATATATCCCATTTTCCCATCATGTTAAGGATATCCAACCATTCAGCCCTAATTGTTTTCAACAAAAGAGCTTTTAAGGTGTCTTGATCTAAATTTTCCATTTTTTCTCTTTTGATGTTGTAATGAAATCTCTCCAACAAATCTTCCAATTTTTCATCTTCTTTTTGTAACATCTTAAACAATTCTTCCTTATGATTGACTGGCATACAATAATCCAAATATCTCTCTAGAAATGCTTGTTTCATGTCTTCCCATGTCCTAATAGAACTGTTGATCAAACTCATAAACCACTTCAATGTTGCTCCTTTCAATGTTGAAGGAAATAGTTTAAGTTTTTGAGAATCTTGTAAGTAGTCATAAGTTCTACACAGGATTTCAAATTCAAATAGGAAGGTTTCAGGATCTTCAGTTTTAAGTCCATAGAAGTTTGGAAGGACAGAGGGTGAAATTTTTTTCATGGTTGTATTAGTTTCTTCATCTATTATAGGGAACCCAAAAGATCTTCCCATTTCTCTTCTACCTCTTCCTCTACCTCCTTCTCCTCTACCTCTACCTCTACCCCCTCCAAATAATGTGTGTTCTCCATTAAAAACTCCTCCTCGCCCTTCTTCTGCCATGGTTGATCCTTCTGTGGAAGTGGAAAAGTTTGTGTCCCTAACAGGAGTCCTTGGATCTTCTTCTAAGACAGGTTCAGTGGATGAAGTGGAAGGTCTTTCTAATGGAATATCTGATCTTAGGTCTTCTAGAAGTCTAGGATCAGTAAAGGATGGAATGTGGGTCTGAGTTGAAGGTGTACTAGCTCTTGGTCTAGGTGAAACAAGTGGTGTTCTAGGAATCAAACTTCTGCTTCTGCTTCTTATGAATCTACCCCTTGAGTCTCTCTCTCTACGCATATCATTGTTTTTGGGAGTTAAGAAACAAAGGTTACCTAGTTTTCACTTCCCCGACAACGACGCCAAAATGTTTGTGCTCAACCTAGTCTCCTAATTGAGTTCATTTAATTTTCAACCAGGGTTGGTAAACTGCTGAAGTGTGGTGCACTGTATGTGCCTAGGTGTTTGTTTCTTACTGCGTTGTGTCTAGTGTTTTATGATGTTTTTGGTCTTTTTATGGTTTTATGTTCACAAGGGAAAGAACTAAATGCTGGTGGAAAGAAACTACTGGTTAAAAACAGAGTGAAGCCTGATTTGTTGATGACAAATGACAAATGCAAATACTGAGACAGAACCAAACCTAAACTATGACTTAGAAAAATACAAAGCTTGATAATGACTTCAAGAAAATAAATCACAACATGAACTTAACTTGTCCAATTCTTTCATTAAAGATATTTTGGAAGAGCTTGAGAAATGGGCACCTAAGTGTAAAAATTCTCCTAACTAAACAATTAAGAAATCAAATTATAATGATACAACATCTCATCCATGATTAAAGGTTTGTTGAAACATATTTGGAAAAGAACATTTGTAACATCATAAGATCTCTACTCTAAAACTATCTCCTAATTCTATTCTGCAACTTAGTTTAACACCACTAAACCTCACTCAAAAGTTATAGATTTCCTTTTAGAATAGTCTTTGAGGAAAGGCTTGTTTGTGAAATGGTAAAAAGGTTACAAAAGTACTCCAGGCCTTATACTGATACTATCTTCTGTCCAGATGATTATGAGTTAATATAGGTTTGGAACAAAAGAAGTTTTGTAAATAATGAAGACCGTGGTATTTAAGTTTAACAACTAATGCAATTTAAAATGAAATGGATGGCAACTAATCTTGGAATGTAAATACAATGAGCTAAGCTGGAACTGAAATAAGGTGTTACTAGTCTATAGTGAACAGTGCTAAATTAAAAAGCCATTATCAAACTTGAAACGAAATAACAGAGCATGAATTAAATGCAATTTGCCTCCGGAGTGCCTAGCTAAGTTATCATGCAATTAATCTATGGGATTATACAACCTATTTCGTTCATCATGAATGGTGTTTTGGAAGAGCTTGTTAGAACAATCCTGGCTGTACAATTCAATGCAATTGAATACAAACATGAAAACTGAAAGCAAATACAATTAAAAACTAAGACATCACAGCTATTTCCTACTCATTGTTATGATGTTTTGGAAGAGATTTTTAAGAGTAAGATCAGCTATGCTACTTAGTGTAAACAAGCAACTGAAACCTACAGTATCACAGTCATGCCTTAGTCATCATAATTATTTCTTGGAAGACTTTACTAGAGTAAGTTCAACTGTGATAATGAACGAAAGGGATTTCAAATAAAATCTATAACACTACAGCCATTTCTCATTCATTATAATGATCTTTTGGAATATTTTCTTAGAACAAGTATAGCTATAATGACTAATGACATTAACTATGAACGCAAACTTCAAAACTTGAAAACAAACTAAGATACTTATCTAAATTGCGAAAGTAAAGCCGCTCAGGAGGCAGGGGCCCTCTACCAGCAGAGTAGCACAAAATCTAACTCAAGATCAACTCAACGCGTTCAAAGAAATGTTGTCTTCTTCATTAAAGGAAAATAACTTAAAACAGAGTATTCTCGGTCTTCAGAAATATAGCAGTCAATCCACGAAATCTAATCAAAATCTAGAGCCTGTCTCTCGGTTTCCCGAGTAAATTTATAACAAATATTCATAACATAACTTGAGATAATACGGGGATCATTGTATTTTCATATCAAAACCGTACTAGAACTCTAAAGATGGCAACGTAAAGTGACAAAGGACATCTGGACTGTCCTTGTCCTATCAGGAGTCTGCCTCCTTGTGTGAGTTCCCACGTACAAAACCACATCCAGAATTCCATTCATTCTTCATGGTGAGAAACAAACGTTGAGGACATGATGTGGAATACACCCATGTGTGGCTTTTCCTGAGAGGACACCTGGAACATACTTGAACATGAAGACAACTGCAGAATTGGCAACTAGCTATGGAATGTCTGCATTCTGTAGCTAGTTTCAGTTCGAAATGCATTATAATGAAAAAATCACAAAACTTAGAAAGTTAGCCATGATATTCATTCTTAAAGTAATTTTAACTAATTTCATTAATCATTTGGGCCTAGGATAAAAATGGACAAAAGAAACTGGAGTGAAGTATGATGGAAGAAAGAACAATATTGGGGCTCAACAATTAGTAAAGGTTAGTTATGAAACAATTCACATTGTTTCCATAATGAAGATAAGTTGCTTTGTGATTCACATGATTACATAGGTTCGATATCAGTTATAAGTTGCATGTTTATGGTCTAATGATGATGCTTACTAAGCGGTTGTGATTACAGCTTCTCTAAGACTAGTTATGAGCTAGATGATCAGAGTTAATATCTAAGCTATAAGTAATGGGAATACTACATCATAAACACTGATAATCACTTGTACTATTAACTATGATAGCTAATCCATGGTAATTGATCACATTCTCTATGCGTAATGATTACTGTAATTACATTATGATCTTTCTATAATATAGAGATGTTGTACTACTAGGTTATGGAGTTCATAGATATGGTGATTACTTTTCTATACATGTGGGTGAAACGTATATGATAGCTTAAGTAAGCTCAATCCATGTCCAATAATGAGGGGAACTACGTAGGTCCTTGTGCTTTACCAGTATAAGTGAATCCATATGAAATGAACTGCTGGTACAAGATTCCCAACCCTTCAATCCCTCGGATGTCTATTATTGTTGCAGCAGGAATCGTTTTATGTTTGGGGAATATCATTGCAGAGTGCAAGATATTATCAATCTACAATCCAATTAAGAAGACGGTGAAGCAATTACCTCCAACTTTCAGAATTCAGCTAATACACAAAGAAACCATGTGTCTAAACAAGGATGCCCACTCATATAAAATTGTTGTAGCATGAGAAGAGAATAGCATTATTTCTTCTCCCATAAACTCCAGAGTATATACCCTTTATACTGAAATTTATGATTCCAGTACTGGTCACTAGAGAATGGCAGACAACCCCATACCCAATGAAAAATTTGGTTCAGATCCAGGAGTGTGGTGTAAAGGTGTGTTCTACTATATCACAGAGCTTCCATATGGAGTTGTTAGATTTGATGCCGAGAGTGGCATTTGGTATGAACTTGATGCAGCCATGCCATGCTCTATTTCTACTCCGGTCCTTGCAGAGAGAAATGGTCACCTAATCATGGTTGGGAGAGTGGTTAAAAACCTTAATAAAGATATTGAAAAAATATAGATTTTGGAATTGCAATCTGTGGGCCGTGATATTAAAGCTTGGACTGAGCTTCAACAGATGCCTCCAAGTATCTACTCAGAGTTCATGGCTCCTCTCAAATTTTATTCTCCATTTTTATGTTCTACAATAGGGTATTGGTTGTGCATTGATATGCATTTAAGCCCGTGTGAAATTGCTTTCAATTTATACAACAGCACATGGAAAAGCCTTCCGAGTGATCCTCTTTTTCCAGGAAACAAGAACTTTTGTTTGTTAGGTTTGTGTTATAAGCCTGCATTATTAGGCTGGCATCTATAGAATTATGCAACATATGAAAAATAATATTAGCTCTAACTCTTACGTGTTTCAATCAACCAATTTGGCATATCCACATCATTCCCCCAAACAGTTTCCTAGATTCTATATTAAGATGCAAGCACATCTGTAACAAATAGAAAATAAGTTCACATTACCATTTTTCCTGCTGATGGAGGAAGGACATGTAATAAGAGTAAGGTTTGGCTGCCGGGGAAGGATAATAGAGCGCGTCATGGGAAAGAATTCAATTTGTTAAATGTATGATAAAATTGTCAAATTGTATCCATATTTCTTTAAAAATGGCATACTTCTGGAGTTTCTTGCATGTTTTGCGGGTGGTTCTTTGCAGCAGGAGGTGTATAACTATTTTTTCTGATTTTTTAGTAGGGTTTGAGTCGATTATGGAGGTGGAAAGTAGCTATAGTGATTACATGGGGTAGTTGTAGTGATTAATTTAAAATTTTGAAAGGCCCGCGATTAATACACCTCCACCATTTAATACACATTTAACTTCGGAAATCCGAAACCTTTGAACCATAGGTTAATGAATATGCCACCATGTAATTCGTTTGAAATTCCTCTGTTGATATTAAAACCATATTTTATGGTAATGCTCCACCATAATAGGTATTAAAACCTTTCAAATTCCAACGTATAAAAAATTTGGAACTTAGGTTTGATTTAAACATTGTACTTTGGTTTACAACCCCTTTTTCCTTTATATTTAGAAAAGGCCACTGTTGAAAATTTGTGATTTTAAGGATAAAGTGAATTATTCCCTTACGAGGATGTTATTTCAGCTTCATTCCATTGGTTTTCCGTTTTCTGGTGAACAAGTTATCCTCTCACTGGTGATTGACATGCAAACTATTTGTGTGGCCAATTTTCAAGCAAACCTTGGTGAACGTGCCATGGACTCCACTTGGAGGGATTTATATCACACGTGGCTACACATCAAGTTACGTAGAGCCTCTGTATTTCACATTAATTTCATGATGGAGTGAGAAGGGTTATGTGCGATTACAAAGGATTTATGACATATCAATTGTTTAATCGATGTAGGTCAAGGGGAAAGATCATACACAGGATTGAATATGGTTTTGAATTCCTCTGAAAGACTATTGAGGTTTATTAAATTCATGATGGAGGGAGACGGGTTATGTGTGATTACAAAGTATTTATGACATATCAATTGTTTAATCGATGTAGGTTAGGGGGATAGATCATACACAGGATTGGATATGGTTTTGAATTCCTCTGACAGACGATTGAGGTTCATTTATGACCCCACCATTATGCACACTCTTGGGATGGCAGAATCATGGCAGAAGCATTACACTTGGTGTTTGGCAGGTCCTTGGCTGACATCTGATAAATGTTTCATTTCGTATGTTGAGTTATATATCATTTATTTTCATGATTCAGTGTGGCGAACTTCACTGGTGATTTTAAGGCGAAGGGCTCCAAGTCTTGCAGCGCTATCCCACTGATGTATGGGCCTAAGCTCTGCCATCAGCACACTTTATTTTTTCCCTCAATTTCTTCTCGCTTTTAAACATTCCTCCCTATATTCTTCCTGATATCCCCTCCATTCCCACTGCGTTCTCTCTACTTTTTCCCTTGGTTCATTGGAATGATACCCCTATAATCTGCGTTTATGTTGAGTTGGATCATTGGTTCATCACCAAGCATTGTTTCATCACTATGTGTTGTTTGGTATCATAATTTTATTTCAGTGGTGCGCTTCCTATGGTAATGGCATTGCTCAATCCTTCATTGAATATGGTAAAACACCCGGTAAAGTGAAAGGTAAAGCACATGAATCCGTTCATTATGTTGTGGCACATTACAACATGTCTGCATATGTGTATACATGAACATATTTGACCCCTTCTGAAATCAATAGATATCTAATTTCAAAATGATCAGTTGTGGAAGAAGAAACTCAACTATGAGCGTTTACCCTTTAGATGTTGAATATGTCATGAGTACAAACATTTATATCACCACTGATGTTTGTTGGTAAATCAGATGAAGTCCCCTGAATTAGTGTCGAATCAAGCAAATAATAGGTTTACAGCTGTTGAGCATAGTCATTGTAACCCTAAACATGGCTCCTCACATAAACTAATTAGGGGTTGGGGGCTTAGGGGTTAAGGGGTTAGGGATTGGGAGCTTAGGGGTTAGGGGATTTAGGCACATTTAGGGGTTAAGGGAATAATGATTTAGTGGTTAAGGGATTAGGGATTCAGGTTGGCGGAATAATGAGTTAGTGGTTAAACGGTTAGGGATTTGGGGGTTAGGGGTTAGGGGATTTAAGCGCATTTAGGGGTTAGGGGAATAATGAGTTAGTGGTTAAGGGATTAGGGATTGGGGGCTTAGGGGTTAGGGGATTTAGGCACAGTAAGGGGTTAGGCGAATAATTATTTAGTGGTTAAGGGATTAGGGATTAGGGGCTTAGGGGTTAGGGGATTGAGCAGTTAAGGATTTGAGGGGTTAGGGGTGAGGGGTTAATGGGTTATGGGTTAAGCATTAACAGTTTAGGTGTTTAGGGGTTAAGGGGTTAGGGTTTTAGGTGTTAGTGGTTTAGGGTTTAAGGGTACAGCAAAGATAATTATTATAGGGTATAACAACACTATAAGGTTTATAGGTTGATTGATATTGACACAGATAGGGTAAGCTTCAATAGTGAAGTTGTTTTTTATGAGGATTAGGTTGGACCTTTCCAAAATTCTCCTAAGTTTTGAATTATTTAGAAGCTAGAAGGGGTTAAGAATTCAGGTGTCAAGCTTCAGGTAGCTGCACTTGAAGAGGGGTGGAATATTTTGAGCATGATGACTTCCGAACATTTTGTAGAAGATCCATAAAGTTCCAGAGCTTTTCAGGCAGGGAAGCTACATTTAATACCATATTTTTATGAAGGGCAAGCTTGGAGAGCGTAGAGGGTCCTTCAGTTGGTACTTTCAGACAATATATATGGACCAATGAACATGACATCAACCACTGCTGCTAGGTACTTCCTTCCGTTTGTTGATTATTTCAGTTGAAAAATGTGGGTATATTTTCTATAATTAAAATATGATGTGTTTAATGAATTTCAAAAGTTCAAAAAATTAATAGAGAAATAGTTATGTTGTCACATTGCCTCTCTTAGATATGATACTGGTGGGGAATTATACTTAAAATATTTCAATAAATTTTGTGTTAAACATGGGATCCAAAGACAATATACTGCACCTTACACTCCACAACAAAATGTATTGGTTGAGAGGCAAAACTTTACTATCACAAAGATGGCTAGGTGTAAGTTGCAGAGGAAGTCTATTCCAAATAGGTTTTGAGCTGAGGCAATGTTCACAATAGTATACCTATTCCAATTCCAACAACAACACATGATTCCAACCCTGACACGACCCAACCCAACCCGCCCTAACCCGCCTGAACACATTTCCTTGGGCACCCTCACATGACCAGAACTGACCCGACCTGCCCGAACGTGTTTCCCTAGGTGCCCTCACACGAACCGACCCGACCCACTCTGACCCGCTTGAACGCGTTTCCTTGGGTTCCCTCTCACGGCATGACCCGACCTGACCCGCCTGAACGTGTTTCCTTAAGTTACCTCACACGACCTGACCCGACCCCACCCGACCACCCAAACGCATTTTCCTAGGTGCCCTCAAACGACACGACCCGACTCGACCCACGCGAATGTGTTTCCTTGGACAGCCTCACATGACACGACCAGACCTGACCCAGCACAACATGGGTAGTCACAACTTAGCTTTTTTTATATGACCACCCTCACACGACCCGACCCCACTCGACCTAATGCCACCCAACCGGCCTGAACATCAAAGGCACAAGGGAGCAAACAGAAAATGGGTTGCACGAACATGTAGTACAAGGAACACATGCGGTTAGTACAACTTAACATTTTTGATATGGACAACATCACACGACCCGACCCGACCTGAACGCGTTTCTCTAGGCGCCCTCACACGACTCTACCTGACCTGACCTGCCCGAATGCATTTCCCTAGGTGCCCTCACATGACTCGACCAGACCGGACTGGACCCGCCCAAACACGTTTCCATGGGAGCCCTCACATGACGACCCAACACGACCTGGCCCGAAAGCATTTCCTTGGGCGCCATCACAGGACCCGTCCCAACTTGCCTGAACCTCGAAGGAATGAGGGAGAAAACGACAAACGGGTCTCACGAACATGCACAAGGCACACGAGTGGTCAAAACTTAGCATTTTTTATACGACTTCCCTCACATGATCCGACCCGAATGCATTTTATGTGGTGCCCTCACACGACATAACCCGACCCACTCGAGCGAAGGCTAGCGCACTAGGGAGAAAATGGAAAATAGATCGAAAAAATGTACAAAAGCAACACGAGCGGTCACAACTTAGCATTTTTTATACGGTCACCATCACACGACCCGAGTTGACCTGACCCACCTGAACGCATTTCCCTGAGCGCCCTCACACGACCCAACCCAACCTGACCCAACCAACCTGAACGCATTTCCTTGGGTGCCCTCACATGACCCGACATGACCCGACCCGACCGACCACATTCCTTGGGTAGCCTTCCATGACCCGACTTGACCCAACCCGCCAAAACACGTTTCCTTGGGCGCCCTCACAGTACGACACGACCCGACCCGACCCGACCCAAATGCGTTTCCTTGGACTCCATCACACGACCTGATCTAACCCGACCTGCCCGAACGTCGAAGGCACAAGGGAAAAATGACAAACAGGTCGCACAAACGTGCACAAGGCACATAGGCAGTCACAACTTAGAAGTTTTTATACAACCTCCCTTAGACGATCCACCTTGAACACATTTCTTGTGGCACCCTCACACGGCATGACCCGACTCGCCCGAACGAAGGGCATGCGAGGGATCAGAAAATGGAAAAAGGATCGCACAAACATGCACAAGAAACATAGGCGGTCATAACTTAGCATTTTTTATATGACCACCCTCACATGACCCAACCCAACCCGACCCAACCTGACCCACCTGAATGCGTTTCCTTGGGCGTGCTCACACGACACGACCTGACCAGACCTGACTCGACCCAACCCGCCCGAATGTGTTTCATTGGGCGCCCTAAAAATATGGCATGACCCGACCTAACCTGACCTGAACACGTTTCCTTGGGCGGCATCACACGACTCAACCCGACCGACCACCTGAACACGTTTCCCCAGGCGCCCTAGTCATGACACAACCTAACATGACTCGACCCGGTTAGACATGTTCCTTGGGCACCTTCACATGACCTGACCTGACCCGACCTGCTCGAACATGTTTCCTTGGGCACCCTCACGGTACAACACGACCTGACCTGACCCAACTCGAATGCATTTCCTTGGGCGCCATCACACGACCTAACCCAACCCGACCCACCTGAACGACGTCGAAGACATGAGGGAGAAAACGACAAATGGGTTGCATGAACATGCACAAGGTACACAGGTGGTCACAACTTATCATTTTTGATACGATCACCTCCCTCACACAATTTGACCCGAATGATTTTCATGTGGCATCCTCACACGGCACGACCCGACTTGCTTGAACAAAGTGCGCACGAGAGAGAAAACGGAAAAGGGATCGCACAAACGTGCACAAGCAACATGGGTGGTCACAACTCAACATTTTTGAGACGACCCGACCAGACCTGACCCGACCAAACCCGACCCGCCCGAACATGTTTCCTTGGACACCCTTACAATACAGCATGAACAGACCTAACCTAACCCGAACACGTTTCCTTGGGTGCCATCATGACACGACTCGACTCGACCCATACAAATGTGTTTCCTTAGCCGGCCTCACACGACACGACTCAACCAGACCCAACCTGACCCGCCCGAATGCGTTTCTTTGAGCGCCATCACAAGACCCGACCTAACCCGTACGAATTGTTTCCTTGGGTAGCCTCAGTACACGACACAACCCGACAAGACCCAACTTGACCCGCCCGAACACATTTCCTTGGGCGCCCTCATACAACCTGAAACATTGTTCCTAAACCATAAACTCGATCACATGACCTGACACATTCTTCCTAAACCCTAAAATATAACTCCCAAACATTGTTCCTAAACCCTAAACCCTAATATTGTTCCTAAACACTAACACTTGCCTCCTAAACGTCGCAATACCGACACTTGTTTCCAAACCATCGCAATACCGACACTTGACCCAATTGTCGCAATACCGACACTTGTCCTAATTGTCGCAATACCAACGCTTTAGTCCAAACCGTCGCAATACCGATGCTTTACTCCAAACGTCGTAATACCAACACTTATTTCTAAGTGTCACAAGACCGACACATTTCTCCAAACCGTCGCAATACCGATGTTGTTCTCTGAATGTCACAATACCGACACTTATCTCTAAGTGTCGCAATACCGAAACTTGTCTCCAAACGTCGGTATAGCGACAGTTGTGGGTGGGATTTGAAAAATTGATAAAAATTGGGGAAATTTCTGACATTTGGTCAAAAGTGTCGGAACTAAAGTGTTGGAATTTTGACCAAATTTACTAGTTAGTGAAGAATATGGATGTCTACTTACAACCACTGGTAGATGAATTGAAAGAATTATGGGATGGGATAAATGTATACGATGTATCAAGACCCATCCTAGAAGATATGAGTTTTACATTGTATGGCATATGTGCTTACATGACACATGATTATCCGAGCTTAGGAGTTTGCTCTAGTCAATTACATGTTTATTGATTTTTTTATATACATAACAATATTCTTTAGCATATTACT
Organism: Pinus albicaulis; assembly: GCA_034641835.2. Taxonomy (NCBI): domain Eukaryota; kingdom Viridiplantae; phylum Streptophyta; class Pinopsida; order Pinales; family Pinaceae; genus Pinus; species Pinus albicaulis. The sequence continues at coordinate 471,064,179 of CM076574.1, read as the reverse complement.
TATTTAATTAATTTTAATTGTTATGATCTTCATGATATTCCTTAACGTGCCATGCATATAAATTGTATACAATAATCTAGCAGGTCTTGTAACAAAAGGGTATTTTGGATGTAAATGTTGTGGACCTTCTCTGAAATCCAGATGGTCCAAGGACCTACGAAAGCCAGTGTATGATTGCTCCAGGGTATTCCTCCTAGAAGAACACCCTTAAAGAAGAGAAACATCCGCTTTCAATGGTAAACGAGAGAGAATACAAAGGCTTCCAATAACAACACCAGCTGAATGGCTTAGAGCATATAAGGGATATAAGGAGAAGGAGTTCATAGAAATGTTCGATTCAAATAGTGAGCCTATGTTTGATGATCTAGAATTCTTCGACACCTATTTTGAGAAATTGACCATTGGGATGAAAATGAAATCTATCTTTTATAACCTCCCATATTGGGAGCATCTTAAGATTACCCACTTATTATATCCCATTCATATATTTAAAAATGTTTCATCTTCTTTATGGAGGCACATATCATTGAAACAAAGTGACACATTGGCTGTTAGGAAAGATCTTATTACTTCAAAAACTAAATAGAAACATTAGCCAGGATGATTAGAAAGTATAGGATCACAGGCAGGCACTGGTCCCTCTAATTCATGGTATTTCAAAGAAGGTGATGCCCCATGGATTTTAAAAAAAGATGATCTTTCTTTGGCAAAGGAATTTATAATGGGTGTGAGGGTGTCATCTTCATACGGGCCTTCGCTACGACATTGCTTCACCGTGGATGACCATTTATCAGGGTTGAAATCACATGACCATTTGAATCTTCTAAGAGTATGTATAATTTCAAAAGCATGATTTAATTATTTGTTATATTAATAAATTTTATCCCATGCAGGGATCATAAAATGCAACTAATTTTATATATTATTGCATGTGTTTATAACTGTGCAGTTTCATTATCCTTTGTTTGTGCGCGGGTGTGTGAAACATGAATTCCCTCAAGACCTAGGACGTGCCATATCTGAATTATCTGCATTTGTACATTGGTTCACGTCAAAGAAGATTCATGTGGCTAGCATTCCACGGTGGCGTCAAGAGATAGTTGAGATTATTTGTATGTTTGAGAAGGAACTGCCAACGAGTTTCATGGACTTGTAGGTTCATTTTCTATTTCACCTAGTAGATGAGGTTGAATTAGTTGGGGTCGTTTCTTGTCGTTGGATGTTCTTCTTAGATAGGTACATGAAGAAATTGAAAGGTTTTGTTCGACAAAGGGAAAAACCCGAGGGGTCTATGGTAGAGGGGTACATATCATATGAGTCTTTCTATTATGCCAGTGAGTACATCAAGAAGACCGACAACGGACCAAGTGCGGTGATTTGGGACGATGAAAGGGATGAAGACAAAAGAGAAGGGGAGTTTCTCCAAACGAATGGAAAAAAGCGCTTGATAAAGAAAGCAACTTATAATTTTTCAAATTTACAAAAAGTAAATATTCATGTTGTACTATGATATAATGTATATTTTGATCTCTATGTACTATATAATTTTGGTTTGATTTCATAAGCGAATGTAGAAATTGAAGCAATCAATGAATTCGTTCTTTACAATTCTGAAGCGACACAACCGTGGGTCGCATTGTACGAACAAAAGAGGATGAAATGGGATAGTGACAGGAAATAATTCAGAAGGTTTAATGGTAGAAGTGTGCCTTATCCCGATCATTTAAAAGAAAATATGCCAAAAATATGCCCTAATTGTTGGGTTGCTGACCAAGTCAGAGAGAAATACGGTGCAAGCGGTCGTTACCCGCATGTTGAAGAGGATGCGCTAAATGTAGGGATTGGGTGTAGCAAATCGGTAATAATCTATTTAATTTATATGTACATTGGAAACTTAATAATGCACATTTCAAATGTAATTACATATATATTTCACATTTTAACTGTTGGGTTATTATAAGACACATGACACTATTATTTTTTAACTTTTTAAAAGGTGCATTTGTTCCGATCTATGTGGGAATATAGACACCATTTTCGCACAGAAAATGCCGACGATGGACACATCACACAACACTGTAGAGTGGTAGTCGAGTTCGATCAATCTAGTCGATCTAGCCACCGTGATTAAAACCTAGTACGAGGGACGTTAGGTTACGTCGGAAAGATACAAGAGATCATTGAAGTGGATTTCTCTTCTTTCCAATGTGTTATTTTTAGGTGCAAGTGGTGGGACACCTTTGATCAGAATAATGTAAAGGAAGATCATGACAGTAGGCTGATATGTATCAACTCTAGAAATATGTGGGATGAAGCTAAGGAGCCCTATGTTTTCCCCAAACACTCCAACCAGGTGTTTTTTTTACCCATTTGTGTTGGATAGGGATTGGTGGTTCGTATTGAGACATGACCCTAGATCAAAACATATTTTTGAGAAAAATAATGTTATCATGCCATGCGAGCTAGAAGATAATGAGGGTGATCATGAGAACCAAGATTAATATGGTACATGTGTTATTTCATCAATATTTAGACTTTTTAAGATGGGTTTTTATAAATAAGAGGACTTAACTACCTTATAACTTATAAGACTCTTTTTTTCGAAACATTATAATATGTATTTTCAATTAATTGGTAATTTGCATTGTGTTAATGTTAAAATCAATAGTATAAAGTTATTTTTTTTTGTATGTAAGATCATAATAAAATAATGATAATTCTAAAGTACATGAATTTATTTGCATTATTTTCTAAACTTTATTATGCTACAAAAATTCATATTATTCTAGATTTATTATTTTACAATTATTTACAAATTTACAAATTTAAAAATTTTATTAAAATCATTTCACATTAATACAATTAAAATTTTACAAATATTTTACATACAATTACAATTACAATTTTACACTTTCACATACAATTACAATTACAATTTTAGAATTTTACATACAATTACAATCATTTCACAGTAATACAATTAAAATTTTACAAATATTTTACATACAATTACAATTTTACAATTTCACATACAATTACAATTACAATTTTAGAATTTTACATACAATTACAATTACAATTTTAGAATTTAACATAAAATTTACAATTACAATTACAATTACAATTTTAGAATTTTACATACAATTAGAATTACAATTACAATTTTACAATGTTACATATATACAATTACCATTAAAATAACAATTACAGTTACAATCATTTCACAATAAAATAAATATTACAATTACAATTAAAATTTTACAAATATTTTACATACAATTACAATTACAATTTTACAATTTTTCATATATACAATTACAATTAAAATTACAATTACAATCATTTCCCAATAAATTAAATATTACAATTACAATTAAAATTTTACAAATATTTTACATACAATTACAATTACAATTTTAGAATTTTACATACAATTACAATTACAATTACAATTTTACAATTTTTCATATATACAATTACAATTAAAATTAAAATTACAATCATTTCACAATAAATTAAATATTACAATTACAATTACAAATACAAATACAATTTTACAATTTTACATACAATTAAAATTAAAATTTCAATTACAATCATGACATAATATTTAACAAATATCATGATCATTTAATATTAAATTAAATAAACATCACGATCATGATAACCATCGTACAAACATCATATTCGACTAAAAAACACATTCAAATTCGCTAACATCGTCAATAGTAGTACTAGTCGAGGCCTGCTCAGTCAATGGTGCAGCCTCGACAAGCTCAGATACATGCCTATCATCACGTGCCTGTTGATCTATATTGGTGCCTCATGCTGATCAAGATCAACTGTCGGCTGCTCATCGTAATGACTCGACATGGTCGATGGTACAACCTGCTCATGATCATGAGTATTGTTGGATGTTGCAGGTTGCCGACTCGACGTGGCCGATGGTCCATCTTGCTCTCCATCATGACTATTGGTTGATGTTGCAGGCTGCTCATCTGCGGCGCGAGGTGAACGATGATCACTCCCCTGATCGTGATCATCAGATGATGTGTCACTGCTCATGGATTTTCGACGTACTGCGTCTCGACCACACCTATAACATCGAAGGGCCCTCCTCAACCGCATAACTAAGCTTGTATCTCCTACGGCATGCTACATTAGGCTGAACATGTCATGCGACATGCATCTCTACATATGTACCAGCCTAGCATCAGCATGTACATCTCTCATAGTGGTGGGCTTGACTCCCACCTCCACAAACAATGCACAGAGTTGGCCGCCCAACTCCATCCTCAATCTATTGTCAAGCCTACGCCTAGAAAAATGTGGTATTGGCGCACCATGAGGAATAGGTATGTCTACACCAACGTGATCCTTGGCATCTGCCATATCCTAATCATCACCAGGATCCACACCTAGATCATTTTGTGGAACTGGCATCTCATCGCTATCAAATGGCCCAATGTATGCAAAATAAATATAAGTACACAACAATAATTAGACAATTTAATAAAAACAAGTTAAAGAACATGTTAGAATAAATTTAAATAAAACAGTAATATTACCTCTATCATCCAGCGACTCATCATCAATGAAGAGGATGTTGGCACACCCTTGCCAATTTGAACCAGCATATGGACAGGGGACCATAACGAAGGGATGCTCATCAACATTGGCTAGAAACTCCAGTTCATCGTGCGATATCCTCGCGGAAAACTCCGACTCGCTGCTCTTGGGAATCATCTGTCCCCACATCTTCATTTGTACATGTAGCATCATTCTACGAGGCTGCCGAAAAAAATTAGGCCACGTTTTTGGAAACCTCTAAAAAAATAAACAAAATAGCTCTGAAGCAAAAGGGAAGTTCACCCTCCCTTGTGCATGAGCATGACATCTATCTAAAGTTGTACAGAACTGCTGCAAAAAAATGGCAAACCACCTCACAAGTCGTGGCTCTTGTACTAAAGAATCAATATAAAATAGAAGTGGGAAACTAATGTGTTTCTCGTCATTGGTGATGTGTGAAATGGTCGAAATCACTAGTGAGAGGCACCTCACCTCCTCACTACCAAATGAAGCAATATGTAACTGACCTCTGGAGACCTGAAAATCTGAAGGAGACAGTATATCCACGCTAATGTATCTTTGGGAGTACACCAACTGACTCCCTACTACATAGCCAACTGGGACCTCTGGGAATGAGGGAAAATCCACCCCTCTCCTTGATAGGCAAATAATGAAATAGATGTCCTCCTCAGTGGGTGCGTACCACTGGTTAGGACCAACCCAGAAATCCTGTAGGTGGTCATTCCACTTGCAGATAAGATGTTGCAAAAACACACCATGGCCCTTTAGGGATGTAGCCTCCTCATAGAACTTGAGGAGGCCTACCTGCCTTAGGAGCGCCTGGGTAGCTACTGTAATAGGGCAAGGGTATGCATCTCTCTCCCTCTCTCGTGCCTCCCATATGAGAACCATGTTATATTAGTCCACCTATTGTTGTTGTCGTTCCCTCTCTTCTCTCCTTTTATGTCGATGAATGATTGACATATTAAATACAATTTTTTTATTAAATGAGACATGTATTTAGGAACATACATATATAAATAAATAAAAAACAATCGGTGCACCACAAAAAATAGGCATGCACCAGTAACGGTGCGTCTTTTTTTTGTCGCGCATTGGACATGGTGCACCTACAAATTTTTAGCGCACCGTCCTACTGGAATTGTTACAAGTTCAATGGTGCAGCCAGGTAAATGAACACACTTTTGACTATGTAGTGATGTCAGGAGGGCGGTGCACTGACCAAATTATACCGCCCTCCTGACATCACTACATAGTCAACGGTGCAGTCGTTTACCCGACCACACTGTTGACCATGTCGAATTGGTGAAATGTGGTGCGCTGACAAAAGTACCCACCCTCGGGCAGATATTTCTGTCAACGCACCGCATTCCCGCAATTGGACATGGTCAACATTGCAGCCGAGTAACCGACCGCGCTGCAATTTTTTTTAATTTAAAAAAATAACAGTGTGTCATTTCGGTACCGCCCCGGAACTGATGTGGATACCATTAGCACCGGTCATGGTATGACCTGTAAATTTACAAGCAGCATTGCGAACTAGTGCAAGACGAATGGCTCGAGCTCACCGCATGGAAATTTTTTATTTTATTTTTAATAAGGTGAATTTTAAGCTAGTTTACAAAACTAATCCGCTAAAAGGTTTAATTATGGAAAAACAAGGAAAATACATGTACATTTGGCCGTCGAGGAGGCTTATTGGCTATATAATTTGAAAAATTAAATTTGCCCACCGTTTTGCAAAATTCAAAATGGATATGGTGGGCAGTGCATAGCAGTAGTGTGTGTAATGGGAGCACCGATGGTAGGGCACCTCACACAAGGTAAAGTTGCATCAGTGCTTGAGAGCTCTGAAGCACTGAAAAGTGAAAAATGTGGATTTTTAGCCATAATTTTTTTTTTTATTTAACCCTGTTCTGGTGCCCGTGTTTTATAGGTGCACTGGTGCGGTTTCTTAAGACTGCACTGGGTTGTTTTAGTTTTAGCATGGGGTTTTATGACACATCGATGTGCTATAGTAATAATACGCACTAGGCAGGTTTTTACTGAGCACATGGTGGCCCGGTGTGCCATTGTTTTGTGCACACCAGTGCTTTCTCTAGTTGAACGCACCGATGGGGTTCAAGATGATAAAAGCACCGGAAGAAAAAAAATTCCACAAAAACCTCCACCCTCCAACCTCCTCTAGTAACCTCCGCTACAAATAGATGTCTGGGGTATTTTTATAAGGGGTTCCTCAAAAACATCCGCTAAAGGGTCTTTTCCTTGTAGTGGTAAAGGAAGATAAAAGGAGTGTGATTTAGTTCAATGAGATATAGAAAGATAAAATTGAAATTTTGTTGGTGGTCTCTCTCCATTTCATGCCCTAACTTAGGAGATCGAAATCTTCTTTTGTTTGTTGTTGCAAGAATTGCTGCCTAGTCGAAGTTGTTGGAGGAAAAAATGTTGTTGGTTTTTGGTCGAAGATCTGTAAGGCCAACTAGGCATGGAGGGAAGGTTTGGTTTATGTCTAGGGTGAAGAGTCTCAAAGAATAATATTGTAGGAAGATAATTTTGACTGGGTTTTCCCCTTAGAGAGGGGTTTTTCCCTAGCATAGTGACTACATCTTGTCTCTTGTGTTCTTGCTCTATTTGCACATAAATAATTTGGTAATTTATTGATGAAAGATAATATAATAAAGAATTAAAAGAATCAAACATAATTCACAAGTAATTATCAAGAAAGAGAAATCAAACTCTAATCTAGTTGCATCGATTTATCAACATGGTATTAGAGCTAAGGTCAAGAAAGATGAAATATCACTTTGTTGGATCAAAAGGTTTGGACATGTATTCTCCCTCTTTGATAAGAGATATGAGAATGGGTATAAACACTAGTGGAAGTTGGATCAAGAAGGTCATCCACTACTTATTCAACAAGGTCAAAATTCAAGGATTTTTTGTTGCTCTTACATGATCTCTTAATGATGACAATGCATGGATCATTGATAGTGGAGCATCAATACACATGATAGGGGAAAGTAAACAAGTTCATACACTATAAAAGAATCCATATTCTCATGTAATGGAATTGAGTGACAAAAAAAGCTATGTTGTTAGAGGTCTAGGGTCAACATCGTTGGAATTGGAAAGTGGATCGAAGTTGCACCTCAACAACATTCGATATGTTCCAGGTTTGAAAAAAAAAATTGATTTCTATTTCTTGTTTAGAAGACAAGGGATATATAATTTCTTTTGTTGATGGAAAGGTATTTGTTTGGGGCAAATACTCTAGCATTGACAAAGCTAGAGTTATTGGAATTTGTGAAGGAAGCTTGTATAGAGTCACTAATCCACCTCCTCAAGCTTTGGTTCATATGGAAATTAGTCCTATTGAGATATGGCATAGAAGGTATGGTCATATACACTAAAAATTAATTCCTACTCTTAATCAATTGGTTAATGGCTTCCCCCATATGAAGGAAGATCATGAATGTATGTGTAAATGATGCACTTTGGGTAAAATTACAAGAAAACCATTTCAAAATAGTGAGTCTAGGTATAAAGAAATACTAGACCTTATTCACTCTAATATGTGTGGACCCATGTGTGAAAAAAAAATTGGAGGTAATATCTACTATATGACATTTATAGATGATCATTCTAGAAATACATGGATCTACCTTCTCAAGAAATTCAAGGAGTTTCGAGCTAAAGTGGAAAATATCACAGAAAGGAAGATAAAAACTCTAAGATTCGACAATGGTTGAGAATACACTTCCAAGGAATTGATTGCATATTGTAAGGAATCGAGAATCAAGAGGAAGCTCATTGTTCCCTACTATCTCGAACGAAATGGATTTTCTCAAAGAAATAATAGGTCAATTGAAGAAGGCATTTGAAAAATTCTCCTTGATCAAGACCTACCAAAATTCTTATGGGGATAAGAAATAATGACAGTCGTATGCATTCAAAATATAAGTCCTCATAGAAGTATCAAGAACATAACCCTCGAAGAAGTATTAATAGGGAATAATCTGAGTGTGGATCACCTCTGTTTGGAAGCCCTACCTACATCTATGTTCCAATGGACAAGCGAAATAAGTTGAATTCTAAAAGCATCAAAGCAATATTCGTTGGATATAGTCTCTCCTCCATATCATATAGAATCTACATCAAGGAAGTAAGGCATATTGAAGTAAGAAAGGATGTCATATTTGATGAAAATCGAGCCTACAAGAAATCTAAAGACATCCCCATTGATTCTGATGATGAAGAATATCCAATATTTGAAGAAGAAGAAGTACACCACGAAAACCCTCCTACAAATCAAGAAGAAGAAGTGGGACCAAGTGAGCCTCTTCAACCTGTGATCATCCTGACAACAAGGAAGAGTCTAAATTGGTTGAAACCTACTTTGGAATATGTCGAAGGACATGAAGCTATAATAGGAACCTTTATAGAAAGTAAGAGACCGAAGATATATTTTGGTTATGCTGCATATATGACGAAACTAATTGAATTTGAACCATCTACATTCGAATAATTTGTTCATCAATAAGTTTGGAAGAAGGTGATGCAGGAAGGATACCAATCCATTATGAAAAATGGGGTTTGGGAAACTGTTCCTATACCTAGTGATAAATCAGTTATCACATCCAAATGGATCTACAAGATCAAACATGTTGTTGATGTAAGCATAGACAAGTAAAAATGAAAGTTCATTGCAAGGGGCTTCTCTCAAAAGGAAGGAATATATTATGAATAAACCTTTTCACCTACAACAAGGTATACTACCATTAGATATTTGGTTTCATTTGTTGCTAAAATGGGTTGGAATATCCATCAAATGGATGTGAAGACCGCATTTCTAAATGGGACCATTGATGAGGAAGTATACATTGAACAACCCAAAGGTTTTGAATTAAATAGTAGGGACTCTCACGTTTGTAGACTTAAGAAATCCCTATATGGACTAAAGCAAGCTCCTAGGGCATGGTACGTGAAAATGGATGCATACATCCTAAGAAATGGGTTGGTGAAGGGTATTGTTGATCCAAATATGTAGATCAAGGTTGTGAATAATGAGCCCGTCATTATTCTACTACATGTTGATGATCTATTCATCACTGGTGTGGAGCATATAATTCAAGAGTGAAATAATATGTTGGCAGTTGAATTTGAGATGAAGGATCTAGGACTAATGCACTAATACCTGGGTCTTGAAGTATGGAAGAAACTTGGGAAATATATCTGGGGCAAGGAAAGTACATCATAAAAATATTGCAGAATTTTGGAATGATGGACTCCAAGCCAAGAAATACTCCTATGGTCACCAATATAAAGAAGTTGTGGGGTTCTAACTCAATTCTCATGGATCCTACCTCGTATCGACAGTTGATGGGCTGCCTAATGTATTTGGTAAACACTAGGCCAGTTATATGCTTTTCAGTAAACATTCTTAGTAAGTTTTAGTTAGAACCTTGTCATGATAATTGGATAGCTTCCAAAAAAATATTAAGGCATATTTATGGTACTATACATCACTGCCTAAAGTATGATAGTAAGGAATTAAACCTAATTGGATTCACATACTCTAATTAGGGTGGAAGTGAGACTGATGGAAGGAGTACTACTGGTGGATATTCCAGTCTGGGGTCCGTTATTATTTCATGGATGAGTAGTAAGTAATATCTCGTTGCTTTAAGTAGTGTTGATGCAGAATATGTGGTTGCATGTGAAGTAGGAAAGGAGGTTGTGTGGTTAATAAAGCTTCTAACAGATTTGTTCAAGAATTATGTAATAATCAACTGTGACAATAAAATTTGTATCAAGATGTCTGGAGATCCTATGTTTCATAATAGGACGAAGGATATCAACAATAAGTTCCACTTTATTAGGAACTTGGTACAGGATGGGATCTTGAAGTTGGAGTATGTCTCAACAGATGAACTAGTAACATACATACCAACGAAGTCTCCTCCCAAAAAGAAGTTTGAACATTTAAGAGACAAGATTAGTATGGTAAATATTGTTGATTGTGTTGATTAGTATTGATGGTATGGTAAATATTGTTGAGTGAAGAATTTCCTGGGAGCACATTAGGCCAACACTTTGTATTGATGTCTGGTAGGGAAGGTGGCATCGGGTGGATGCACACCTAGTTCCCTGGGTTGGTGGTTAGTAAGTAAGCCTGATGGTACCTAGTGAGGTTGGAATCTTTATTCCACCTTAGTCCCACTTAGAGATTTCCTTGGTCAGGAATCTAGTCCATGGAATTATAGTGCCTAAATTTTTGAGACACCAATGGATAAATTTCCCTGGTCAGGAATATAGTCCATGGTATTGCAGTGCCTAAAATATTCATAGTTCATATAGTTTGAGATATTCCATTTGTGTATTATGAATACATCCCTAGTTAAGAGGGAGTGTTGAAGATTGTAACTAGGTTTGGTATTCATAAATTATATTTGAGTCACTATGTTATACAAATAGAGAAAATAATTTTTATTATTATCAAATGAGTTATCAAAGCATGGGTTTCATCCTTGGGTCATTATGTTTTAGGTCAAAGTCCCCATTGTGGACTTCTAGGATTTATTTTGAGTTTATAGAGTCATTACATATTTAAAGAGACCCTTCTTTGGCTTTTAAATCATGTAATATTTATTATTGAGTCAAGAATGATTTATAGTACCTCCACATCAAGTCGGCCTTAAGGAGATCAAGTTGGCCTGAAAGGAACCTATTCGACCTTACCTGGAGCCTATAAATAGAAGGAGATCGAATTCATTTGGAGCATCACTACTCAAGGGAGTTTGATATCTACTGTTGCATAGGAAAAAGTGTGAAGTTGGTCAAGGAAGCTGAAAGGAGAGCAAGTTCGGTCAAAGAGAGAGAGAAAGAGAAAATTTAAATTTTTGTGGTGATCTCTCTCCATTTTGTGGCCTAAATTTTGAGATCGAAGTATTTTTTTGTTTTTTGTTGTTTCTACTTCCGGAACTTCTGCCTAGTCGAAGTTGTTGGAGGACAAGTTGTTGTTGTTAGTCGGTTGAAGATATAGAAGGCTGACTTGGTGTGGAAGGAAGGTTTGGTCTATATCTAGGGTGAAGAGTCTCAAAGAATACTATTGAAGGAAGATAATTTTGACTGGGTTTTCCCCTAAGAGAGGGGTTTTTCCCTGGCATAGTTCCCACATATTGTCTCTTATGTTCTTTTGATCTTTGTACTTACATAATTTAGTAATTTCTTGATGAAATATAATATAATAAAGAAGTAAAAGAAGCCAACATAATTCACAAGTAATTATCAAGAAATAGAAATAAAACCCTAATCTACTTGCATCAATTTCTCAACTGTGGGGCCCAAGGTTTCCAAGGCATAGGTGCAGTCAGTTATTTTGTGGTTGTGCATATGATTGGGTATTAAAACCTTGAGTCATATTTCATTGTTTATTTTTCCATGGCCTTTTAGCAATAAAACAAAGTAATTCAACTTGTCTTGTTCCAGCCTCATCTTGAAAAAAAAATTAATACCAAATATTGAGGGGCATTCCTTTGTATTATGATTTTCAGCACATATGACACAAATTTCTATACTATCGAGGGGACATTATATCAAGGCGTCTTTTTACCTACATTTGGGATAGAAAATAGATAATGAAACATTATCAATTTTTTCCTTGTTTTGTGTCCTAAGAGTATCAAGTTTCTCACTCAGACTCCCAAGGATATATTTTTTGAAATTATCAAGAAAACTACCTATTTCATCTCTACTTACTATTCCAGTTGCATATTTACTAATTCTGTACATAAAAGGGTCTCTTGCATTTTTACCATTTATAGCCTTTCCCCTTGAAATATGTTTACACAAATCGCAAATTTCACTAAATGAAAGTTGAGAAACATCTCCTTTGCCCAGTAAGTTGATAAGGTCAATCCAATCATCTCTTATGGATTTCAGCAAAATAGCTTTTAATGTTTCATCATCTAATTCATGCATCCTAGCCCTTTTAACATTATAGGAAAATATTTCGACTAGGTCTTCAAGGCTTTCATCCTCTTTTTGCATCATCTTAAAGACTTCATCCTTAAGGTTATGGGGCATGCAATAATCCTTATACTTTTCTAAGAACACTCTTTTCATTTCTGCCCATGTTCTAATAGTATGTGTGCCTAGTCCCATGAACCATTTAAGTGCTCCATCATAAAGAGTGGCTGGAAATAATTTCAATTTATGAGTATCAAGTAAGTAGTCATAAGATCTACATAAAAATTCAAACCCAAAAAGAAATGTTTCAGGATCCTCATTCTTAAACCATGGGAATTAGGGAGGATATAAGATGATTTTTTTTTTCGTTATGGCTATGGTATCTTCATCAAAGATAGGAAATCCATAAGGATCTGGTTCTCCTCTACCACCTCTACCACCTCCTCCTCCGCCTCCTCCTATATTTCTTCCTCTGCCTCTTCCACCTCCAATCCTAATTTCACCATCTAAATTGTGTACTTCCCCTTCTCCTTCCCTTTCCATTGTAGACTCTCCAGAGCTAATATAAGGTTCTATAATATGATTATCTATCTCTTATTCTCGTTCCTCTACTAATGTCATATTAAATTAATTTTCCTCTTCTTCTTCACTAGGAACCTCTAATTCTTGTCCTAAAATTTGTTCTCCTATCGAAGGGAGAAATATTGTAACTCCTTTTGTTGGGGATGTAGGTTATTCAACTACAGCTTTAGTAGAATAAGTTGGTGAATCTATTGGTTGGATTTCATACCTATGTACCTTAGGGAGTCTATTTCTACCCGCAAATGATGGGATGTGAGTGTTAGTGGATGGTGTGGCACTACGAGGTCTAGTGGGAGTGAGTCATGATGTTAGAATTGAACTTCCACCTCTACTTACAAAGCTACGCCTAGAATATCTTTATCTATTCATAAATGATTTTTATCATGCTTTAATTATGCATCTATAAAATCAAAGTTGAATGAAATTAAAATGATATGAAAACCAAGAATGGAATCCTATATACACTTCCCCAAAAACGACGCCAAAATGTTGGGTAATTTGATTGACCTTAAATTACTTCATTAATCGTCAACCAAGGTTCATGTACTTATGAAGTGTATGTGCACCATATATTCTAGGGATTCTATCTTTGGATGAAAATTGATCTAAGTATGGATAAATGTTAAATGAGATTAAAGAGTTGTCATTTACATGTTCTTTCCATTAAAGCTACATCAAAATAAAATGCCGACCTAAATTTAAAATTAACCTAAAACTTGAAATCTCAATTTATTCTAATTGCATAATTTAAATTCTATATTTAATTGCATAAAGGAAATATTAATGCTAAATTGCAGAAAATAGATCTTAATACTAATTGCATAATTGAAATTTTAATACTACTTTGCAAAATGAAATCTTAATATTATTTGCAGAAAAGGAAACTTAACTCTAAATTGTAGAAAAGGAGTTTGTAACTCTAAATTTCGGAAAGAAATAATACTTCTAATTATTTGCAGAAGGAAAGTAAATCAAATGGTAACTTGTAACTTCAAGTGATTACTAAAGTGCGCTAATAGTTATGAAAAAACTTCTCTTCATCATCCTCGAAATAAATTGAGTCATAAAACTAAATTGCTTGAACGAAATGTATGTTAGAAATAGATATGTTTTGTTTTTCTTTTTATGAGCACTTTTGAAATAAGAAATCAAGTAATTGGAAACTAACTGAAATGTAACTATTCATGCTAACAGAGAGAAAACTATATGGAATTATGAATTTAATACAAACTATTTACGATAAATTGCAATGTAAAATAAAACTAACTACCCTTACAACTCTCCAAAGGGGCCTCTCGTGAGTGTAAGTTTGTCACTGCTCAAACGATAACTCAACCACTCATCGGAAAATAAGAAAAGAGTATTGTATTAATCCATATAGGTTTCTTGAAAAAAGTTTGTACATATTTGAAAAAAACCAACGATTAACTTAACTATGTTTTTGGTTTAACCTCACGAATTTTATACAATTATTTGTCAAACTAATCTAAGAGTCTTGTGTCAATAGGAAATTAAATTGATATCCCTTCTAAGAAACAAACTTGAATCAAAATTATATCTCATGATTTTCCACTGGAATAGAAAATCATGAGGGATTCTTCTCGAACATTGCTTCTCAATCGAACAAGTATTCTCCACGTTCGCTTGATCTCGCCATGATTTCCTGTCGAATTTCTCTTAATTGTTGCTCCGTCATAACCAGAGTTTGAATTTATCTTTGAGTCTTAGATCTTTCAATCTCTTTAAATTTATATATCATGTTGATAGGTGGACATCCATGTGGGGAAATTTTTTCATCTACAGTTACCTTTCATTCATTCTTTGGCGCATTGGAACTTGTCTAACCATGGAAATGGATGCAGAATTCTAGATTAGCTATGGAATGATCAAGATTTTGTAGTAGTAGGGATGTTTTAATTATAATTCACAAAGAAATAATAGATTATAAAACATGGATGATTAATACCTTTTATATTCTTGAGTAAGTTTGTGATGAAATTGATTAGGCTAAAGATGCTACAAAATGGTCACAAAAGAGATAAAGGAGAGGGAAAAAGGAAAGAAAAAAAGAAAAAAATTTCAAACTTTAAAACCTTACCTGAGGAGGCCTAATACCTTTTATTCGTATCCTTGGAGTCCTTCAATGGTTCATCGTCAACAATGACTCAAATTTTTTGCAAGTCCTTTTCAACCATGATGGCTTCTCTGTAATTCTCAGCCAATGTTTCTTTCAAAATTCTCTTGAAAAAATGTGTAATGCTTGTTGGTAAGGTATAAGCGTAATAATCAATAGTGATGCAGTCATGAGGTTTCATGTTTGGAGGAAATTTTTTCATTATGTGATTAAACCTATGATTAAAATATTTAACCTTCTCTTTCTGATTCATCTTCAAATTACCCATTTCTTTTAATAACATGGCCAAGGTTTTGTCATCGGTAAAATTTTCAAGAAACAAATTTTTAAATTCATTCCATTTCTGGATTGAGTTCGGTGGAAGGTTGTGGTACCATATATTTTCTCTACCATCTAAGGTACAAGGAAAAAATACATTATCACTCTGTAAATCCCTTTAGTCTGAGAAAAGGGCTACAGAGGTAACCACAAAACCTCTTTTGGACCAGAATCTAGCCCTTCTGTTCTAGAGAGGGATCTCTCTATAGGGTCTTTATTCGATTAAAAAACTGAATCTTTCAGGTTTTAGGCTAGTTATTAAGAGCAAGAAAAGGAATTTGTTTCAATATTTTGAATATTTGATGGCAAAAATTGCAGAGACGTGCATTGACATCTATCTTGGTTTTAAAGAAATCTTCAGTGATTAAAGCAGGATAATGAGCGGTTCTTTATCAAGGGCAAGAAAAAAAAAACTTTGGATCTCAGAAATCAGTTGTAGTAAATGGTCAAGAAGAAAAATATTGTATTCCACTAAGCAAAAAGCATCTAGAGATGAATTTCATACTCAGTTTCAGAGGAAGCACATAAAAATTATTCGAAAGGAAAATAGACCATCGATTTAGATGAAATCTTCCTTCATTAAATTATTTCAAATAATAAATATAGTGAACACAGGAATCATTGGAAATGAATGAAATAAAACACGAGTAACTGTAATCAAAGGGCATATAAGAAACATAATAAACACATCACCAAAGTGTGTGGACATAGGAATCCTTGGAAACAACAACTCAAGTCTTCTTCATTAATCACTAAAAAGTGCGACTCCATACATTAAAGATAAGTCTCTTGAATTTTCCAATTAACCCTTTCTCCTAATTCATCATGGTCTTAAATACATTTTTACAATAAAAATATCACCGACTAGAAACAATGCATCTATTCATTCATTGAGTGGATTGAATCAACAAGTTCTATAGAAATTATACAACATGCATGTATATCTTGGATTCACTCGATCTAACAATGTACTAAAGTTAAATATTGAATCGCTACTAAAAATCTTTTGCGGAATTAAAAAAACAATCGCATGAACATGAACATGAAGAAATATCAATCACACACAACACAGATAATTTCCCAGGGAAAGCTTTTAGCTAAAAACCCCACTATCTTATACTGTATATTCAGCATAGATCATGAAACAATTACATACAAAAATCTTCTCACAAGAGCCCCACAGTACTCAGCTAATTGTCTCACACTGTCATATGCAAAACTGACCAACACATAGCCAATTCTCAGCCTACAGACAGCATGCCTTCCTTGCACAATCCCTGATGGTGTAGATCCCTAAAAGATAGGAATTCTTGCCTGCCTTGACTACCCAAGTATCATGGGCACTCCAATGGGTGTTTGGTTTCAGGTGTGCAACCCAATAATCTTAAAATTGATAGTCAACTCCCTTTTCACCTAGAACTCAACTGGGTCTCCACTGGATCTGACATGCATGCAACTAATAATAGTAAATCCTCGGTTGCATGTGAGATCACTGATTGTGAATTAATTAATATTTAATTCACTAGATATCTCACTAGTGTATCTTCAGTTACAACTAGCACAACTGAGTTTAACTCACTTAACTGAGTTAAACTATTTACAACTTGCATTAACTAATGCACGAGTGCACTTAGAACTCTGTTACAACTATAATTAATCTACATGCCTCACCAACTACCTCTAACTTGAAATCCACTAGCTAACTGAATTTATCACTTTTAGTTAACTGATTCAAGTCCACATTGAGAATAGATTATAGTTTAATGTCCATATTAATTAAGGGATAACTAAAATAGACATGCACCCAAAAATAGCACTGTGGGCCCCACCCTAGTTTGGGTGCTTAATGCAACCAGGTGCTTAATGCACTAGGCGTGGGTACTAAATTTTCTTGTTGAATCTCAACACCCCCTCTCAAAAATAAAATGATTATCCTTCACCCCGATCCTGTCTCTATGGTATTAGAATTTTCTCTTGTTGAGCGCCTTCGTCAGAATATCTGCATCCTATCTTCCGTGGGAATGTACTGAAGCAAAATTATCCTTCTCTACACACAATATCTGAGATGATGGTACTGGATATCTATATGATTTAACCTATCATGAAACATAGGATTAATCGAGAGTTTAATGCAACTCTTATTATCACAATGAATCACTGTCAGATCCATCTGACAACCAAACAAACCAACCAATATCTTTCTCATCCATATAGCCTCACATGCATCTTGACTTATTGCCATGTATTCCTCTTTCGCTGAACTGAGTACCACGGATCGTTGCTTCCTCTTATACCAGAAACTATAGTCAATCCAATGCTAAAGATCCCTCTTGATGTGCTCTTTCTTTCTGATGGACTGCCAGCCCAATCTACATCCGTGAATCCATGCAGCTTCACTCCCTTTGTGCATCTGTACCATAGAACATACTTCGATGTTCCCCTCAGGTATTTCAAGACATGCTTCCTCACCTTCAAAAAGAGCTTGGTAAGCTTAACCATAGCTTGACTCAGTTGGTTAACTGCGTAGCAAATGTCCAGTCTCGTGTTCACCAAATACATTAGCGAACCCACTAACTATCGGTAGACAGTAGCAACCACTACCTCTCCAGAAGTAGCATCCTCTTTCCTCCAATTTCCTAGAAAGGAGTATCCATGGATTTTCATCTCTCCGTGTTAAAATTACCCAGTATCTCCTTTGAAAACTTGCCTTGAGACACAAAAATTTCACCATCAAGCTTCCATATTTCCCATCCAAGGAAATAATGAAGGAGTCCCATGTCCTTCATTTTGAACTCCCTTGCAAGATCCTCCTTGCATGAGTGTATCAGCTTCTCATCACTAGTCAAAATTAGATCATCAACATAAAGAAAAATGATCAATATCTTATCCTCAACCACAATCTGGTACAGGTTTGCATCTGCTTCACTTTTTTTGAAGCCCAGTCCGGTGAAATAGTTGTCTATCCAAGTGTACCAAGCATGGGGTGCTTGCTTCAGTCCATACAATGCTCTTTTGAGTATGCACACATGTGACTCACTGTTGAATATTTTGAAACCTTCAAACTGATCTATGTACACCTCTTCCTCAATGATCCCATTGAGAAACGCAGTTTTCACATCCATCTGATGAACGCGCCAACACATTTGCGCTGAGAGTGCAATGATAGATCTTATGGAAGAGTACCTTGCAACAGATGCAAAAGTCTCATCATAATCTATCCCCTCGATATGTGAGAATGCCCAGGCCACAAATATGGCCTTTTATTTCTCCGAACTCCCATCAAAAACTTTCTTTACCTTGTAGATTCATCTCAATCCAACCACTGATTTGTCGACTGGTCTTGGGACTATCTCCCATGCACTTTTCTTGACAATGGAGTCATACTCCTCCACTATCGCATCAACCCATGTAGGCTGTTGCACTACTTTCTGAAAGGAAGATGGTTAAGTCACAATACATTTTCTCATAAGAGCCACATATCCAATAAATTAGTCAGGAGACTGTGTCTGTCTACGCTGTGAAGTAGGGGCTCCTACATTCTCTGCAGCATCAAGTCTCAATCTATCAGCTTCCATGGTGCACCTTCTGCCATTCCTGATGGGTGGCTTTGCATGAGTGTTTTCCTCCACGCCATGAACCTCCTCATGTGGTTGATCCACATCTCCATACTCATCTTGGGAACCAATAGTTCCTCCTCTACATGCAAGTTCAGCTCCCTCTTAAGGGACTATCGCATGTCATTCTCCTCATCAAATTTGATATCCCGTCACACAACAGTCATTCTATTATTTGGAAAATACACACGATAATTATGGGGTGTTTCAGTGTACCCCAAAAAAAACACAACCTCAAGTGTCGTTCTAGCTTCTTCCTAGCATCCTTGGTCACATGCACATAAACATATGAGCCAAAAATCTTAGTGTGTGAAACATCAGGTTTCTGACCAGTGAAAGCCTCTTCAGGTGTACTCATTCCAAGTACTCTGTGAGGAAAATAGTTTTTCACATGTACCGTTGTATTTCATGCTTCCGCCCACAGATGCATCGGTAGGCCTTGATCATGCAACATTGCTCATGCTGCACCTAGAATAGTTATTTTCTTCCTCTCCGCGACCCCATTCCGCTGTGATTTATGAGGCTTTATGAGTTATATTCGAATTCCTTCTTTGATGCAGAAGTTCTTGAATTTGTTAGAGATGTATTCTCCACCATTATCGCTCCTAAGAGCCTTCACTTGCTTCCCCGACTCTTTCTTTACCAGTGCCTTAAACTCACAGAACTTATAGAATTTTTTATATTTCTTTTGCATGAAGAAGATCCAGCACTTACGAGAAAATTCATCAACAAAGATTTCATAGTACTTATGTTTTGTTGTTGAAGCAATAGAGAAAGGACCACACACATATGTGTGAACTTTCTCAAGGATCCCCGAAGCTCGATTTTCCTTCTCATGATAGGTGGCCTTTACATATTTTCCCATAGTACATCCCCTGCATGTGTCTGACTACGCAAGGGTACCCCTGGGCACACTAGTTGAAATTTGTTTCATGACTTTCAAGGCTCCATGGTGAAGATGGCCCAATCACTTGTGCCATAATTCACCCTCATTCTGGCTCACCACTTGATCTGCCTTGCCCATCATTGATGTGCAGCCATCTACCTCTATCTTGTAGAGATTCTTAACTCGAATCCCTATCCTCTTGTCTTTTCTCGTTGTTTTATGTCGTAGGAAAGCTTTTCCATCACTAAAAACAACATCATAGTCTCTATCCTCCGACATTGCGACTAAGACCAGCTTTTTTTCAGGCCTGGTACATGTTTTTATCACTCATTAAGTTGTGAAAAATTTCTTGATAGGGTCATACAGGTCTCTTAAGCCATTTTAATGTCTTAAGGTCTCTTAAGCCATTTTAATGTCGTATAGGAAACTTTTTTGCATTTTTAAGCCTATCCTAAGTTTTATGATCACCTTCATTTATGCCATTTCAGTAAAATTAGTCCCATATCATGTTAGTTGTCATTCCCCATGCATTCAAACTAAAAATGGTTCATCTATCAGTTTTTCAAATTTTTGTAGCATTTTACACAGGAAAACAATAGATTTTGCTACGAAACTGCCTAATAGTTTCGTAGCGAATGTGTCAGAAGATTAACTAATTTCGCTATGAAAAAACGTTTTCTAACCTGGCTTGTCAGATTTGTATGAGGTGTCATTTTATGATTAGAGTAGTAAAGGTGGAGGTCATTCAAGGTTTTTATGGTAAATTCAAATGTACATAACCATGTTTGATGTCATCATTACCCATTTTTGCTTGCATGTGTTATGATTGAGGCTCGAGCTGTCAGTTAAACTATTAAACCTCACCTCAATTAGCCTTTTTTCATATTGTGTTTTATCCTTGCATGTGATTCGATCCCTGGAGAGTTGTTTCATCGAGCCAAGCAAGTTGCTGGCAAATTCGAACTCTGTAGGTGTCATCAGCAAGTGAGGCAGTGAATACTATAAAGCATCCATGGCTACAAGAAGGAAAACAAATAAGGGTGGCCATTTTCATAGGTACGAACCCATGGATATGAAATTACTCAATGAATACCCTACTGCTATGGAGGTTTTCAGAATGACTGGTTGTTTGCAATTCTACCAGAGTTTGTAGGACTTTTATTTACATGTTTCTAAGGATTTTTCCACCAGCTTCACAGGAACAACATCAAAGGTTGGAATTATAAACCTTACAGTGACACCAGAGACCATGTCATCAGCTACAGGAATCCCTAGAGGTGGTGAACAGTGGTTTAAAGGTATCAAATTCACAATGCAGGATTGAAAAGAGTTTATCAAGAAAGAAAATAGTGAAGTTGATTTGACAAATGCTTCATGACTTATAAAGAACCTAAATTTTACCTCTGGAGATCAATTTTTGAAGACAATCTTGAAATCAGAAAATTCTGGTTTTTTGGATAGTTTCATAGCGTACTTCAGGCTTGAGGGCAGAAAAATGCTACGAAAATTTCTGTCGGTGCATTTTTGCCTTGAAATCTAGTTTTTTTAAGTATTATGGAGGGAAATTGATTGTTTGCAAGGTGTCTTGGCATAGTAAAGGTTTTTGAACAGCAAAGGTGGCAAGGAGATAGGTGAAAATGCAATTTTTCATACGCTATGAAACTGCCTAAATTGCCATGTTTCGTAGCGAGGGGATTTTTGAAGATTTTTTAGCATTCCAACAACATATTAGCCAGCTGGAGACCTCCAGCATGTCAATGAGCCATCTTAGCAGAGATTCATTACTCAAAATAAGTGTCACGCATCTAGCTCATCAGGCAGAATAGTGTTAAATTGAAGGTTATCCATCCCTAAAAAGTAGGATTGTGTTCCACAGATCTAGGGGTGTTTTAAATATGTAAAGTGATGGTGAATTATCCCTCGAACGTGTGATATCTAATATGTAACTCTTTCACTGTTAGGAGAACCAAATGTAATAAATAGGAGATAGAGTCCTATTAGGAGTTTGATTTCTTAAAGGATAGCTGACCTTTTTCTATTTTAAGTTAGTAGTTTCAGTTATGATAGGTGTCAAAGTTAGAATTAGAAGATCTAGCCAGCTAGGCATATCATCTACATTGTAATCAATGTCTATTTATAAACTGAACATCGAAGAGAAAAGGGTTGCAGAATATTGCACCAAATTTATTCTTGTATGTTTTTTTCCATTATCAGTAATATACAGTGACATTCTACTTCCAAACCTGAGATTCTCATGAGGTTTGTAATGTGTTATTGCTCTATATCTTTATGTATAATCACTTGCAGTGAATTTTATCCCTAATTACTCAGAATTCATACTATTATGCTCTGACTTCCTTTCGAGGTGAAATTATTGTGTTTTCTTTATGTTGTGTATGTGAATCATCCTGATTAAAGACCTCTATCTGCCTCAGCTTCGATGTGAAGAAATACTGTCATTAAGAATACTAATGTTGACTCCATAGAACAATGGTAGAAAACCTTCATTTTTCAACCTATAATCATACAAAAACCAAGTTACAATTCATATAGTTAGCCATCTCGTATTATTTCTATTGAAAATCATAAACCCCCTTTGAGAGAGCCCTCCCAAACTGAAGAGGCTAATCTTTAGTTAGAAGTGGTTTCAAAGAGTTACATTGAGTTTATTGATGAAAAGCCAATCAAGATCAATTTGGAGATAACACATGCATTACATATTTTAATTTATTGGTTTTCCTGACTCCCTTGAAAGCTAATGGTACCAATCCTGGTAGCACTACACCGTCCGTCATCGCCCATTTCAATATGCATCTGAAGATCTTTCTCCTCCAAGTCACTGAAAAGTTCCTTATCTCTTTTCATGTGAAAGGAAGCACCACTATCCAAATACCACACAGATCCCAATTCACTGGACACCATGCATGCGATCAATGAGAATTCAAGCTTAAAATTCAAGGAAAGGGCCTCACCAGCTGCAGATCCTCCAGCCTTCTTGTTCTTCTTATTTTTTGGAAAGTTACTAGAAAAATTCCCACACTCGTGACAGTGAAAACACTTAACCTTGGAAATGTCCTACTTCTTTCCATTCTTGGACTCAGAGTTAGAATGGAATTTATTCCCCTTCCCCTTCCTCGCCTTGGAAGCCAAAGCACAATCCTCTTCGTCCTCATTCTTAGATGCAGATCCATCTCTGGTGTTCCATCTGAACTCCTCCCGCACCAAATTCGACCACAGTCGTTCCCAATCTGGAAATTTTTCCCTTCCATTGACAGAGTCTTAATAACTATGTCGTGCTCACCAAATAACCATCAACAACTGTTATTCCAACACTCCCGAGTTCATCCCAACATTGGAAAAAATTTGTTAGATATTTTGGAATGGTGTCACCCTTTTCCATCTTGATCTTCCTGAGTTTATCTTTGAGCGCCAATTTCCTACGATAGTTACTGCTTTGGAATAGATTCGTCAAAGCCTTCCACATTTCATATGGTTTTTTTTTACCATGGAGGCTTGAGACAATGTGGTCTCGTATTCCCTCCAACAGGATCCTCCTTGCCTTTGCCACTTTCTTTTTCCATGCATCAAGATTTGCAGCATCTACCACAACAGGTTTAGGAACATCATTGTCAATGAATTCCTTCAAGACATTGTCTTTGAGTACTGCCTCCATCCTCTCCTTCCAATAAATATAGTTTGAGATGCCCTCGATTGAATACTCTAACCTCAAGCCATTGAAATCCATTTCGATCTTGAATCAGCTGTAGCACCAAGAAATTATTTCTGCAAATTTGAATTATGTCCAGTCACAAACTTAGCTCCTGCTTCACTTATGAAATTTCTTGTGCTCTGATACCATGTAGAAATTATACAACATGCATGTATAGCTTGGATTCACCTAATTTAACAATGTATTAAAGTTAAATACTAAATCACTTCAACAAATATTTTGCGGAATTAAAAACACAACCGCTAATCACATGAACATGAAGAAATATCAATCACACACAACACAGATAATTTTGCAGGGAAAGCTTACAGCTAAAAACCCCACTATCTTCTATTGTATATTCAGCATGGATCATGAAACAATTAAATACAAAACTCTTCTCACAAGAGCCCTCCAATACTCAGCTAATTGTCTCACACTATCATATGCAAAACTGACCAACACATAGCCAATTCTCAGCCTCTAGATATCCTTCCTTGCTTGCGCAATCCCCAATGGTGTAGATCCCTAAAAGATAGGAATTATTGCCTACCTTTACTGTAAAATTATCATGGGCACTCCAATGGGTGTTTGGTTGCATGTGTGTAACCAAATAATCCTACAACTGATAGTCAACTTCCCTATCACCTAGAACTCAACTGGGTCTCCACTAAATCTGACATGCATGTAGCTAATAATAGTAAATCCTCAGTTGCATGTGAGATCATTTATTGTGAATTAATTAATATTTAATTCACTAGATCTCTCATTAGTGTATCTTTAGTTAAAACTAGCACAATTGAGTTTAACTCACTTAACTGAGTTAGACTATTTATAACTTGCATTAACTAATGCACCACTACACTTCGAACTCTGTTACAACTATAATTAATATACATGCCTCACCAACTACCTCTAAATCAAAATCCACTAGCTAACTGGATTTATCACTTCTAGTTAACTGATTCAAGTCCACGCTGTGAATAGATTATAGTTTAATTTCCATCTTAATTAAGGGATAACCAAAATAGACATGCACCCAAAAATAGCATTGTGGGCCCCACCCTAGTCTGAGTGCTTAATGCAACCAGGTGCTTAATGCACTAGGCATGGGTGATGAATTTTCTTGTTGAATCTCAACACTCCCTCTCAACAAGCAAGGGATTATCCTTCACCCCGATCCTGTCTCTATGGTATTCTAATTTTCTCTTGGTGAGCGTCTTCGTCAGAATATCTACATCCTGATATTCTATGGGAATGTACTGAAGCAAAATAATCCTTCTCTACACACAATATCTGACATGATGGTACTGGATATATATATGCTTTGACCTATCATGAAACACAGGATTAATCGAGAGTTTAATGCAACTCTGATTATCACAATGAATCACTTTTGGATCCATCTGAGAACCAAACAAACCAACCAAGATCTTTCTCATCCAGATAGCCTCACATGCAGCTTGACTTGCTACCATGTATTCTGCTTCCGTTGAAATGAGTCCCATGGATCTTTGCTTCCTGTTGTACCAGGAAAGTGTTGTCGATCTAATGCTAAAGATCCCTCCTGATGTGCTCTTTCTTTCTGATGGACTGCTAGCCCAATCTGCATCTGTGAAGCCATGCAGCTTCACTCGCTTTGTCTGTCTATACCATAGGCCATACTCCGATGTGCCCCTCAGGTATCTCAGGACATGCTTCCTCACCTTCCAAAAGAGCTTGGTATGCTTAACCATAGCTTTACTTAGTTGGTTAACTGCGTAGAAAATTTCTGGTCTCGTGTTCACCAAATACATTAGCGAACCCACTAACTGTTGGTAGACAGTAGCATCCACTACCTCTCCAGAAGTAGCATCCTCTTTCCTCCAATTTCTTGGAAGAGGAGTATCCATGGGTTTGCAACTCTCCATGTTAAACTTATCCAGTATCTCCTTTGCATACTTTCCTTGAGACACAAAAATTTCACCATCTCGCTGCCATATTTCCAATCCAAGGAAATAATTAAGGAGTCCCATGTCCTTCATTTCAAACTCTCTTGCAAGATTCTCCTTTCATGAGTGTATCAACTGCTCATCACTAGTCAAAATTAGATCATCAACATAAATAAAAATTATCAATAGCTTACCCTCAACCACAATCTGGTACAGGTTTTCATTTGCTTCACTTTTTGTGAAGCCCATTCTGGTGAAATAGTTGTCGATCTGAGTGTACCAAGAATGGGGTGCTTGCTTCAGCCGATACAGTGCTCTTTTGATTCTGCACACATGCAACTCACTGTTGAATATTTCGAAACCTTCATGTTGCTCTATGTACACCTCTTCCTCAATGATCCCATTGAGAAACACATTTTTCACATCCATCTGATGAATGTGCCAGCCCATCTGCGCTAAGAGTACAAGGATGGATCTTATGGAAGAGTACCTTGCAAAAGGTGCAAAAGTCTCATCATAATCTATCCCCTCAATCTGTGAGAATCCCCGAGCCAAAAATCTGGCCTTGTATTTCTCCACACTCCCATCAACAAATTGCTTTACCTTGTAGATCCATCTCAATCCAACCACTGATTTTTTGACTGGTCTTGGAACTATCTCCCATGCACTGTACTTGACAATGGATTCATACTCCTCCACCATTGCATCAACCCAAGTTAGCTGTTGCACAACTTCCTAAAAGGAATATGGTTCATTCACAATAAATTTGATCATAAGATCCATATATCCAGTAAATTGGTCAGGAGATTGTCTCCATCTACGTTGTGAAGTAGGGGCTCCTACATTCTCTACAGCATCATGTATCAATCTATCAGTTTTCGTGGTCCACCTTCTGCCATTTTTGATGGATGGCTCTGCATGAGTATTTTCCTCCACTCCATGAACCACCTCATGTGGTTGATCCACATATTTAGACTCATCCTTGGGAACCAACAGTTCCTCCTCTGCATGCAATTCCAACTCCCTCTCAAGGGACAACCGCATGGCTTTGTCCTCATAAAATTTGATATCCCATCGCACAACAGTCATTATTTTGTTTGGAAAATACACATGATAATTATGGGATGTTTCATTGTACCCCACAAAAATCCCAACCTCAGGTGTCAGTTCCAACTTCTTCCTAGCGTCCTTGGTCACATGCACATAAACATATGAGCCAAAAATATTAAATTGTGAAACATTAGGTTTCTTACTAGTGAAAGCCTCTTCAGGTGTACTCATGCCAAGTACTCTATGAGTACAACGGTTTTGCACATGTACCATTTTATTGCATGCTTCCACCCATAGATGCATCGGTAGGCCTTGATCATGCGACATCTCTCATGCTACACCCACAATAGTTATGTTCTTCCTCTCTGCGACCCCATTCCGTTGTGGGTTATGAGGTGCTATGAGTTCTTTTCGATTTCATTCTTTGATGCAAAAGTTCTTGAATTCGTTAGAGATGTATTCTCCACCATTATCGCTCCTAAGAGCCTTCACTTTCTTCCCAAACTCTTTCTTCACCAATGCCTTAAAATCACAGAACTTAGAGAATGTTTGATATTTCTTCTACATGAAGAAGATCCAACACTTACGAGAAAAGTCATTAATAAAGATTACATGGTACTTATGTTTTGTTGTTGAAGCAACAGAGAAAGGACCACACACATCTGTGTGAACTCTCTCAAGGATCCCTGAAGCTCAGTTTTCCTTCTCATGAAAGGTGGCCTTTACATATTTTCCCATATTACATCCCTTGCATGTGTTTGATTGCGCAAGTGTACTCCTAGGAAGACCAGTAGAAATCTGTTGCATGACTTTCAAGGCTCCATGGTGAAGATGGCCCAATCGTCTGAGCCATAATTCACCCTCATGCTGGCTCACCACTTGATCTTCCTTGCCCATCATTGTTGCACATCCATCTACCTCTAGCTTGTAGAGATTCTTAACTTGAATCCATATCCTCTTGGCTTGTCTCGTTGTTTTAGGTCACAGGAAATATTTCCCATCACTAAAAACAACATCATAGCATCTAACCTCATGTTGGGTATGTGTTATATTCTTTCCACGACTAAGCATGCACGGGGGGGGTAAGAGGGGGGGCGATAGCCCCCCCTTTGCGCTGGGCGCAACGGGGGGGTCACAGGGGGGCGGTAGGCCCCCCTGTCGGGGTCTGGGGCAGCGCCCCGGCGAAAATGTTTTGGTCCTTAATTTCCAGCGGGTAGTCCGCGTCCATGGTTTTGTGCATGGTGTTGCACATGGTAGTGGGGTACGATGGTTTTCAGCCCCTGGTATTTTTGTAGATCCGGTCAAGGGAACTACGGTTATGTTCTAATCCAGGGTTAATGGATTGGGGTTTATGTATGCTTCGGCATGTATATATATGTGTTGTAACACTAAAGGAATATAATGAAAAATCAAGCTGGTCGTCCCAATTTGGGATCCAGGGGAAAATCTCTGTGTTTATCTGTTTTATGTTTTATGCTCTCGCTATTGTTTATTTTCTGTTATAAGATTAGTGTGTAGATAATTTCTGTTCAGGGTTAAAACCTACATTTGGTATCAGAGCTGTTTCGGCTTCAAGGGGACGCCTTTGTTGTTGAGGTTTTTTTTCTCAGGCCTGTGGTAGACCCTATTCAGTGGGAGATCTGCGGGATCGATTCTTGCGGTGAAAGAAGATGGCGAGCGGTGGAAAGATAGAGATCGAGAAATTTAATGGTCAGAGTTTTGAGTTGTGGAAGCTCAAGATGGAGGATCTGCTGGTGGATAAAGATCAGTGGATCGCGGTAGATCCAGGTACTAAACCAACGGCAATGTTAGATGAAGACTGGAAGAAACTGGATCGGAAGGCTAAGAGCACAATACGGTTGTGTGTCTCAGATTTAGTATTGTTTAATGTATCTGGGGAAGCCACGGCGAAGACTTTGTGGGACAAGCTAGGGAATTTGTATCAATCTAAGTATCTGGTGAATAATTTGTTCCTGCGGAAAAAGCTATATAACCTGAGGATGAAGGATGGAGACTCGGTGACAGAGCATTTGAACGCCTTCAATACTATGGTAAGTCAGTTGTCGTCTATTGATATTAAAATCTCAGATGAAGATAAGTGCATCAGTTTGTTGTGATCTCTACCAGACTCGTGGGACAGTCTGGTTATTGCAATAGGTAGCAATACAACTACCTTGAACTTTGATGATATTGTCTCAGCCTTGCTGTCGGAGGAAATGAGACGGAGAAATATGGAGAGTCAGAATGGAGATGCCTTATCTGTACGAGGAAGGTCCCAGAACAGAAACAAGAATAAGGTTTCGAGTGGGAGATCTAAATCTAGATGGAGATCTAAATCTCCTGGAAATTTTGTAAAGGTGTGCTGGAAATGCGGAAAGGAAGGACACTACAAAAAGGAATGCATATCTAAAGCTCCTGAGAAAGGAAAGGGATCTAATGAAGCTCCTTCTGCAGAGGCAAAAACCACCTCGGATGAAGGTGGGGATGTGTATTTGGCTTCTTCTTCAAATACACATGTAGATCATGAGTCATGGTTGATTGACTCGAGTGCATCCTTTCACTTCACTCCCCATAGGGAGTGGTTCTGCGAGTATGAGAAATATGATGGTGATGTCTTCCTAGGGGATGATAGGAAGGCCAAAATCATCGGACGTGGAAAGTTCAAGCTGAAGCTGCAAGGTGGAAGGATTAGAACACTTCCTGGTGTTCTGCATATTCCTACATTGGCCAGAAATCTGATTTCTGTAAGCAAGATGGATGATGCAGGTGTAAAAACAGTGTTCGAGAAAGATGCCTGCAAGATGGTTCGGGGAGCATTGGTATTAATGCGGGGAGTTCGGACTGGAACTCTGTACAAGATACAAGGTAGCACTGTTATTGATGGGTGTAACAGTTCTGTGGTTCCTGAAAGTGGGACGGAAAGTCTAGCTGTCTCTGGAGAAAAGACCATGCTATGGCATCAAAGGCTTGGACATATTGGAGAGAAGAGCCTTCGGATACTGCATAGAGATGGTATGGTAGAAGGTATGTCTAATTGTTCTCTGGATTTCGATTTCTGTGAACATTGTGTATATGGGAAGCAGAATCGGGTGAGTTTTCCTTCTGGTGCTAAGAGGGCAAACAAGATATTAGAACTTGTGCACAGTGATGTGTTTGGGCATGTGTCAGTTCCATCACTGGGAAAGTCTGTGTACTATGTTTCATTCATAGATGACTTCTCAAGGAATACATGGATATATTTCTTGAGGAAGAAATCTGAAGTCTTTGACAAATTTAAAGAATTTAAGGCTCTGGTGGAAAACCAAACAGAGAAGAAGATAAAGGTGCTGAGGACAAATAATGGTGGGGAGTTCTACAAGAAGGAATTGAAGAGTTCTGTAAGAAGTGTGGTATAGCACGATAGAAGACTACTCCATACACACCGCAGCAAAATGGAGTTGCAGAAAGAATGAACAGAACACTGATGGAAAAGGCAAGAAGCATGCTCAATGGTATCGGGTTAGGACAAGAATTCTGGGCAGAGGCAGTGGAGACTGCATGTTACTTAGTTAACAGATCACCTTCATCAGCGTTGGAGGATAAGACTCCACATGAGGTATGGACTGGTAAGAAACCCTCTCTTTCACATCTAAGGGTATTTGGATGTGATGCATATGTACATGTTCCAAAGGAGAAAAGGACTAAGTTGGATAATAAATCTGAAAGGTGCATCTTTATTGGGTATAAGGATGGTTTAAAGGGTTACAAGCTTTGGAACCCAGAAACAAGGAAGGTTGTGTACAGCCGAGATGTGGTGTTTAGAGAAGTGAAAGATGTTGTTAAACATGAAGTCCTATCAAAGGAACCTGAAAGGATAGAGTTTGAGCTAAAGGAGGATGAATCAGACTCTACAACAGAAGAAGACTCAGAAGATGAAGAGCCACAAACTCCAACTTTGAGAAGATCAGTTCGGGAAAGAAGGCAACCAGAAAGGTATAGTCCATTTGCTTTCTGTTCAGGTTTTGCCTTAACTATAACTGATGATGAACCCAGAACTGTCAGGGAGGCAGTAGATTCAGAGGATGGAAAACTATGGAAGGAGGCCATGGTTGATGAAATGGCATCCTTGCAAAAAAATGATGCATGGGATTTGGTGGAGTTGCCGGCTGGAAGGAATCCCATTGGGAGAAAATGGGTATTTAAGAAGAAGATGAATGTAGAAGGAAAGGTGGAGAAATACAAAGCTCGGTTGGTAGCGAAAGGTTATTCCCAGGTGCCGGGAATTGATTTTGGTGATATTTTTTCTCCTGTTGCCAAGGTTACTTCTATTAGACTACTTGTATCTGTTGCTGCTGCATTTGATTTTGAGATAGAACAGATGGATGTGAAGACAACTTTTCTTCATGGGGATCTAGAAGAGGAGATCTACATGAAGCAACATGAAGGCTTTATGGTGAAGGGTAAGAAAGAACTGGTATGCAGGTTGAAGAAGTCTCTGTATGGGTTAAAACAGTGACCAAGGATGTGGTATCAGACATTTGATACCTATATACGGGGACTTGGCTTCACCAGAAGCAAGGAAGATCATTGTGTTTATTTTAATCAATAATGAATCATGTTATATATCAGGATCCAGCCATGTGGATGATATCATTGGGAACTAGAAGCACAAAAGAAATTTATCAATATTTGGGACAACAGTTATCAAATTCTTGTATAGAAGAGTGCCAGTCAGTTTATGTTAAAGAATCAAAATCTTATTTAATAATTAAATGACGATGAACTATAATAGAGAATTAATGTGAAGTGTCGGCAGATTATAATGCCAGTCCAAGTCTATCATAACGTTCCCAAGATTACAGAGAAGGAACCCATATGTGTGTTCTTATGTGAGTAAGTCGACATGGTGTGTCAAATCTTATCTAGACCAGACATTGCCATATCATTGGATATTAAGCGATTTATAATAAACCGAAGAAAGTACAGATGATGTAAGTGAAAGCGAGTTCCTAAAGCGAGGATATTTACGTGGCACTAGTGATTATGGCTTGTGCTACCAGGGAAGACCAGGATTGGAAAGAATGTTGGACATTCGTGGTTTGTTGATGCAGACTGGGCTGGAGATCTGGACCAAAGAAGATCTACAAGTGGGTATGTGTTTAGCCTATTTGGAGGTGCAGTCAGTTGGATGAGTAAAAGACAGTCTGTAGTGGCGCTTTCAACTACAGAGGCAGAATACATAGCAACCACTCATGCAAGCAAGGAAGCAGTTTGGTTGCAGAGATTTTGTTCAAGTATGGGGTTGGTACAACAAGCTATAAGGATAGACTGTGATAGCCAAAGTGCAATTTTCTTGGCTAAGAACCCTGCTTGTCATTCAAAGACAAAGCACATTGATGTTCAATATCACTTTGTTAGAGATATGGTTGAGGCTAAAAGGGTGTTGCTGGTAAAAGTGGACACTTTGAAGAATGTTGCAGATGCATTGACAAAGTCTGTGAGCACTCAAAAGTTCTCTTGGTGTAGAGAAACAATGGGTGTTGAAGAATTGGGCCAATGACTAAGCCCTCCTGTGGCCCCCTGTGGAAAGAAAACAATAAGTGGGAGAATGTTGGGTATGTGTTATATTCTTTCCACGACTAAGCATGCGCGGGGGGGTAAGAGGGGGGGCGATAGCCCCCGCTTTGCGCTGGGCGCAACGGGGGGGCGGTAGGCCCCCCTGTCAGGGTCCGGGGCAGCGCCCTGGCGAAAATTTTTTGGTCCTTAATTTCCGGCAGGTAGTCCGCATCCATGGTTTTGTGCATGGTGTTGCACATGGTATTGGGGTACGATGGTTTTCGGCCCCTGGTATTTTTGTAGATCTGGTCAAGGGAACTACGGTTATATTCTAATCCAGGGTTTATGGATTGGGGTTTATGTATGCTTCGGCATGTATATATATGTGTGTTGTAACACTAAAAGGAATATAATGAAAAATCAAGCTGGTCGTCCCGATTTGGGATCCAGGGGAAAATCTCTGTGTTTATCTGTTTTATGTTTTATGCTCTCGCTATTATTTATTTTCTGTTATAAGATTCGTGTGTAGATAATTTATGTTCAGGGTTAAAACCTACACCTCCAATATTGCGACTAAGACCAATTTTTTCTTCAGACCTTGTACATGCATTACATCTTTTAATTTAAATGGTTTACGTGACTCCCTCTAAAAGGTAATGGTATCAATCCCAATAGCACTGTACCTTCCGTCGTCACCCATTTCAATATCCATCTGAAGATATTTCTCCTCCAAGTCACTGAAAAGTTCCTGATCTCCCGTCATGTGAAAGGAAGCGCCACTATCCAAATACCACACAGATCCAAATGCATTGTAAACCATGCATGAGATCAATGAGATGTCAAGCTCAAATTGCAATGCAAGGGCTTCACCAGCTACAGAACCTCCAACCTTCATATTCTTCTTCTTTTGTGGACAGTTAGTAGCAAAATTACCATGCTTGTGACAGCGAAAACACTTCACCTTGGAAATGTCCTACTTCTTTCCATTCATGGACTCATATTTAGAATGGAATTTCTTCCCTTTCCCCTTCCTTGCCTTGGCAGCAAAAGCACAATCCTCTTCATCCTCATTCTTAGATGAAGATCCATCTCTAGTGTTTCGTCTGAACTCTTCCTGCACCAAATCCGACCATAGTCGTTCCCTATGGAAATTTTTCCCTTCCATTGATAGAGTCTTGATAACTGTGCCAACTCTTGGGAAGTCCTAGAAAATCCAAGCTCACCAAATCATCATCAGCAATTGCTATTCCAATGCTCCCCAGTTCATCTTGACATTGGACAAACTTTTTTAGATATTTCGGAATGGTGTTGCCCTTTTTCATCTTGATCTTCCTGAGTTTACCTTTGAGTGCCAATTTCCTATGGTCGTTGCTGCTTTGGAATAGATATGTCAAAGCCTTCCACACTGAATATGGTGTGACTTTCCCATGGAGGCTTGAGACAATGTGGTCTCGTACTCCCTCAACTAGGATCCTCATTGCCTTTTCTAGTTTCTTTTGCCATGCATCAAGATTTGTAGCATCTGCCACAGTGGGTTTAGGAACATCATTGTCAATGAATTCCTTCAATCCATTGCCTTCGAGTACTACCTCCATATTTTCCTTTCAATAAATATAGTTTGAGCTACCCTAGAGTGCATACTCTAACCTCAAGCCATTGAAAGCCATTTCGACCTTGAATCAGTTGTAGCACCAAGAAATTATTTTTGCAAATTTGAATTCTATCCAGTCACAAACTCAGGTCCTGCTTCAGTACTTCTACAATTTATACAACAAGCATTTATATCTTGGATTCACCCGATCTAACAATGTACTAAAGTTAAATACTAAATCGCTTCTACAAATATTTTGCGGAATTAAAAACACAATTTCTAATCACATGAACATGAAGAAAGATCAATCACACACAACACAGATAATTTCCTCGGGAAAGCTTACAACTAAAATCCCCACTATCTTCTATTGTATATTCAACATGGATCATGAAACAATTACATACAAAACTCTTCTCACAAGAGCCCTTTAGTAATCAACTAATTTTCTCACACTATCATATGCAAAACTGACCAACACAGCCAGTTCTCAACCTCCAGATAGCCTGTCTTGCCTTCACAATCCCTGATGGTGTATATCCCTAAAATATAGGAATTCTTGCCTTCCTTGACTATGCAAGTATCATGGGCACTCCAATGGGTGTTTGGTTGCATGTGTGAAAACCAGTAATTCTACAATTGATAGTCAACGTCCCTTTCACCTAGAACTCAATTGGGTCTCCATTGGATCTGACATGCATGCAGTTAATAATAGTAAATCCTCAGTTGCAGGTGAGATCACTGGTTGTGAATTAATTAATATTTAATTTGATATATCTCTCACTACTGTATATTTAGTTACAACTAGCACAACTGAGTTTAACTCACTTAACTGAGTTAAACTATTTACAACTTGCATTAACTAATGCACCACTACACTTCGAACTTTGTTACAACTAGAATTACTCTGCATGCCTCACCAACTACCTCTAACTCGAAATCCACTAGCTAATTGAATTTATCACTTTCAATTAACTGATTCAAGTCCACATTGAGAATAGATTGTAGTTTAATGTCCATCTTAATTAAGGGATAACCAAAATATACATGCACCCAAAAATAACATTGTGGACCCCACCCTAGTCTGGGTGCTTAATGAAACCAGGTGCTTAGTGCACTAGGTGCTTAATGCACTAGGCGTGGGTGCTGAATTTTCTTGTTGAATCTCAACAATTTCAACAATATATTGTTTTTTGAATTAAAAAAAACTAGATAAAAGTAACCATAAAACTACAACCTTTGTCTTTTTTGGAAAAAACACAAAAAATAATTTATTCTATCCCGTTGACCTATCTAGATAAAAAATATTATACCTAATGATCTTAGCCTCATTAGTCCTAACATTAAAACCTCATATTCAAGATGGGAATAGAAACAATAGATCAATTTGTGTTGCGCAACAACTCCATCTTGGCACGATTTCTTATGTGGTTGACGTTAGTTGGCCGATGACTGGCCATTGAGTAGACCTCTAATTATGCAATGGACCATTCTACATGTTCCTTGACACTTGGCATCTTCAAAATTCTCCATAAATTTCCACCTACGTGTAACATTTGCGGAGCGGGCGTGTGTTTTGGGCATACTTCCCAAATGGTAAATCTAATTAAATGGAAATTTTTACAGAATGTTAATATCCTCATGGTGCACCTCCACAAACAATTTCAGCCAAATGCACCTCACGAATATTAAAAAAATAGAAAAATGGTTGTAGGTGACAGTAGCTTGTTTCTCGAAAACCGTGAAGGATTTTGAGCTAAAATTACCTGGGTTTGTTCATTTCACCCACATACATCTGCTGTAAAAAATTTAGTGAAAATGGGTGAAGCGTTTAGGAGATATAGAGAAATTACGGTGACTGTGTGAACATGAAACACTGAATTTCTAGAAAAATAGGCTTGAAATATGCATTCAAATCTCCCGATATATGACACATGTGCAGAAAATGAAAGAGGTTAATGTGATTTGGTAGGTTCTTGATAAAAACCTATTTCCATTTTCCAAAAATCACCTCCATGTGATTGAAAACATGGATCTGACATGCATGTAGGTTATAATAGTAAATCCTCGGTTGCATGTGAGATCACTGATTGTGAATTAATTAATATTTAATTCAATAGATCTCTCACTAGTGTATCTTCAGTTACAACTAGCACAACTGAGTTTAACTCACTTAACTGAGTTAAACTATTTACAACTTGCATTAACTAATCCACCAGTTCACTTAGAACTCTGTTAAAACTAGAATTACTCTACATACCTCACTGTTGAGGTATAAAAGGTGTATTTTTAACGCCTATTTATCTCACATTAATTATCAATCCGGGAGCGACTTTTTATTTCAAGAGTGTACTCTGTCTGAGGCTGCAATTCATCCAAGAGAAATGCTGTGAAGATGTAGTACATAATTCTGAATACAAGAATAAACAAATTCTTGTAAAGGAACCTAATTACAAATGGAAATGCTCTGAAACTTGAATTAAATCAAACTGCAAAACATCGATCAGGGATATAGTAGCAATAACTCTTTCCCTTAGAAATAGATGTAAGATAACCAATTTGGGGACTTGGGAGCAATAACCTTTGTCCTCTATAGTTGGTGATATTAAAACAATCGAACTCGAACTACTTGTTGATAAAGATAACTGAAAGGAACTGCAAAGGCTAAAAAGGAACAACAATCGTGTAACTCCTACGCATACACAACAACTGTAACCAAATTATCTGCTAAAGTAAAGCTATGAATCAGAAATAAGCAAGAACTCGAAATGGAACAGAAATATAATTTGAACAACAATTACAAACTTAACTAATCTCAATAATTCAATCTATCACCGGCCAATACTGCAGATCAATCAATCACAAATAATAATAACTTAGAATCGAATACAGAACGACAAAGCTTTCATAATGATAGCAGGATAAATGAACAACAAATTAAATAGCAATGCAATTCGTTAATGGATCTGTATTCAATCTAACAGCGGTCAATCAACTCTGTAATCGAAATAAACAGTAAACACACTTCACACAACAGAAATAAAAGAATAAAAATACAAACAGTGGATCGCTCCACCAGGGCCGGGCTCTCAACCGCCGGTGAAAGCGTCGTTGGGCTACTACAGAGCTTGAGAAATGGAACGATAACACCTCTTTGTATTAATAAAACATGAATATTTTTTACAGCAGTTGCTCTTTGCTCACAAGAGTCAAGGAATTATAGTGTTACAAAGGGAATTCAATAATCATCCATTGTTTTCCATCCTCTCCAATACACAATACATGCTCTCCTTTTATAATCAGAAAGAGGAGAAATTAAATAGCAAATATGATCTCCCATAACAATATTGGATTGTTCCCAACAACTTGATCAACCAGAAAATACATTTCCAACAATCTTTCAACAAGAGCAAGGTGAATTTGGCTTTGCAGCTGAGATTTGGAGGACGGCCGCAACAACAAATCTGAGAAAATCGTGCTCAAAGAACTCTATGTTTCTCTCAATACAGGCCAAATTTGGTAAAACTATTTATTGATAAAGTTAATTGGGCCCGTTATAGACAAAACCCATGTTCCGGATTTTCCAGATTCTTCTTCATTTTCCCAGAATCTTAACTGCAAAACTGTCACTTCTTATTCCAACGAATTTCTGAGTTGGAATATTTCATGATGATTTGGAAATCAAATCTGCAGTCTGGAAAATATCTTGGAGGCTAAAATGGTGAATGATATTACAAAATATATTAATAAACCATCATTGATAAAATTATGCATAATAATCATCAATTTATTAAAAATAAAGGAGAATAAATAATATTCATCCATAAGAGCATAAATCATTATAAGATGGATTTATATGATAAATTATAATAAATGACATGATAAAGAAGAGTAAAAATGGATGAAATAAGTGTTAAAAAGTGGTCGTATTCACGACCCAACATACCCCCAAACTAAATATATTACATGTCCTCATGCAACCCATAACTGAATATATTGCATGTCCTCATGCAACCCAAAGACAAAACCTATGTGTTAACTAAGCAAAGAAATTTGTTCATCCCAACTCATGAATTAGATGGAACAAATGCATGTTTCCTCAAATAATGAATATTCAATTTTAGCAATAGAGGCATAACAATTTTTACAGTTGACGTTCAACTATATGTATATGAAGTTGCAGAAAAATGTGACATAAGTAACAACAACCCTCATTAATCATTTTCTCAAAAATCAGATCGTTTTGATGCACGGATCATGAGATATAAACAAAATGGTTGTAGGTGATAGTGCATAATTTTCGAAATTTTATGAACTAATTTAGTGTGAAATTATCTGGGTTTGTGTATTTTAATGATTCCTCTTTATTATCCAGAAATCACAAGAATTCAATTCATAGTTTTAAAGATATATGCAAATCAATTTCTGCACTGTACAAAAATGAAATTGTATGCCTTAAATGAGAAAGAAAGTGGAAAACATCCATCATGTGTAGCAATCCCCCCCCCCAAACTGAAGAATTAGCATGTCCTCATGCGATGCTAGAAAACAAAGAGAGGTGGTTGCTACAATCTGTTGAAATCGATGCTTGGTATAAAACAACATGGAATAATGGAGGTGTTGAGAATGAATAAGAATATCAATGGATGATAAAGAATATTACTGACATGGTCATAAGAAAGAAATGAAGGAAATCAACACTCCCCCAAACTGAAAGATGAGACGTGTCTAGAAAAATGGGAAGTGGTAAAGATATGGAATGAATGATGATAAATAATGCTCAATGGATGTTCATGAAATTCTCCTAAATTCATAATAAATTAGAAAATTATGTTATTTTACCTCAAGTGTTACCTACGAAAAAATGTGGAAGGACATGTAGGGACTGGCCTTTGTTGAAGCTGATGTAGGCTGAGCGGTTACTGAAAGTGATGCAAAAGGTGGAAGCCATGTGCAAGTTCGCGAGCCTTTGTTGTTAGTTTCAATAGTGTGATCGTGTTACGAATAGAATTCCCCCCCATACTTGTTGTTCTCCTGTAAACAAATCACAATTCTATATGCAATTTTCTTGAATCCAAAATTTTAGTTTTGAATGGCAACAGATAAGATGCATCCAAAAAAAAGTTCAATCTGCAAAACTTCTGTAGAAATGCAGTATGAATATTGTGGCAAAATGGCAGTGTATTGCACAACAATTATACAACATGGAAAGACATACATACTTATGATACAATCAATGAAATTATAGCATTTACTGAAATCCATGCATGTGATAAATCGTAAACATATATAGAAGCGTTTTGTAATGATTCAAGGATAAGGAGAAGGGACAGCTTAAGATAAACATAAGTACAAATGCGTTTATTACCCACTTAAACTAATGTGATTGATTTATGATGATTTTCATGTATAATAGGTTCAAAATCAAAGGTTAAGGATTCATACTTTCATCTGATATTTAAATAGAGATATAGGAAAAAGGGTTTAATATTACTATTGATGTGTATAAATGTGACTCCAATACCATCAGCAGAGCTCTGTTGCCCACAGGTGTCCATAACCTTGACAAAGTTGCTCTCTCACCCTTGGAACCATTGTCCTTTATTTATGATGAGGAAGTTCTTGTTAATTGTCATAACAGAGGCCATTGTGCTAGCTTGGTGACCAAATAAATCACAATGTCATTCACTGAGAAGAAGTGAAAAGTGGGCAGGATGGCTCGTGATGAGACCTCCTGTTCCAAGGACTTCTTAATTTTTTCAATTGTCCATTGGACCATATCCCTGGTTTGGTGGCCATGATGGGAATGCTACTTCACTTGCTTCTTTATGAACATGGTAGGTCGGCTCTTGATGAGACCCCCTATCCTCCATCTGCCAAATTATAAAATTATTAATGAAATATGTAAATATTTTTCTTTTCATATAGCACTTTCCTATTTATTTATAAAGGATGGCTCAGCA
Organism: Pinus albicaulis; assembly: GCA_034641835.2. NCBI lineage: Eukaryota > Viridiplantae > Streptophyta > Pinopsida > Pinales > Pinaceae > Pinus > Pinus albicaulis. The sequence continues at coordinate 471,024,308 of CM076574.1, read as the reverse complement.
CTCCTTAAGAGTAGGGATGGTGGAAGAAGTCTGAACAGCTCAATAGAAAAGAATATGCCCTTGTTCCTACTCCATAAGTAAAAATAAAAAAAAATTATAAAATATGGGAAAGAACCAACATGATAAATATAATCGATCATATGAATTTAGTGATAGTAAGACAACAAAATCATGTTATTGATTATGTCCATTTTTCCTTTTTCTTATCGTTAGTAAACAACTTTCTTAAAAATGACGATTTCTTTTGATTTGCTGATTACAGTAAGCTTTAATTTGTATATCCTTCCATAAATTGTATGTTTGCCTTTCAAAAAGTCATGAAAAGTTCAAAAAAAATTCTAAAAATGTTGTTTAAAAAACAAGAAAAATGCAATAAAAAAGTGTTGTTCCTTTGGAAAGGAACAGCAAAAACAATCTGTGAAAATGTTGTTCCTTTCCAAAGGAACAACAAGAATAATCTGCGAAAATGTTGTTCCTTTGGAAAGGAACAGCAAGAACAGTCGGTGATGTTCCTTTTGAAGGGAACAGCAAAATTGTTGATCCTTTTGAAAGGAACAACAAAAACATGCAACAAAAATGTTGTTCTTTTTTAAAAGAACAACAAAACTAATTAGCGAAAATGTTGTTCCTTTTGGAAGGAACAACAAAAATAAACACATAAATGCACTGCTTCTTAAGAGGAACGGTTGTTGTTCCTTAAGAGGAACAACAAACAGCTATAAACACACAAAAAGGAAAAAAAAAATAGGGGAAAGAACAAAGATAATGTGCAATCCATTGCCAAGCAAATACAATCAAATAGAAAGGAAAGTTTATGTACAGGTTTCAAGAAAAAGTAATTTTTTTATAGAATTGGTGCTACTGAAGAATTGCCTTCTGCAATTGAAACTTGCATGGTGAGGTCCTTATTGTTCAACTGCCACTAGAACGGAAATTATAATTTGAAGAGATTAACACCTGAAACACAAAAACATAAAAGAAATCAGAAAAGAAACAACACTTTATTAAGTTACAACAGTTATGATGTTATTTTTAAGAGAATATCAAATCTATTAATGGAGAAAAAAAATGATCTTTTGAAAAATGTTTGGCAGCAGTGACATGAATCTTCAAATGGAAACGAATTATTCATTTCTTCTTGTTATGAATATGTTAGGTAATGAACTGGATGAAATTCTCTTGTTTCACTAACATTTCTTTCAAGAATCACTCGTCCATAAATTGACCTTCTTTATTCTTCTAAGACCTGCAAAAAACGAGTGTCTACCTGCAATAAAATATTAAATCATGGAGGAAGAGAGGTGTACAGGCTCCCTTAATCCAAGAATTATGCAAAAAACTAGCAAGTAGTTACTCTGTATAACAAATCCATGGAAAAATAAAACAAATTTTATTTGTCACCTGCGGGAGAGCAATGGTTGACTATACTAACCAGCAGTGTTTTAATCATACCTTCTTTTTTTATTGTCCGATTTGAGCGATTCCAAAGCCAAATGAGATCTAATTCAAATTTTTATCTCCAATAGAAACAGGTTTTAAAAATTCCATGTAATGGTATGTTAAATTTGCTTAGAACAACCTGCCTAATAGAGTCATTTTCGATTTTCCAACTCATACCAACATTTGATATTTCAAGCATAAATTTTTCGTTTGATATTGGATTGAACCGATTCAAATTGGAGATTAAACTATATTCATTTATTGATCTCAAATAGAAACAGGTTTTGAAAACAAGAAGAATTGATGGGTCAAATATGCCAGGGAACAACCAAGAAAACATAGTTTCAAGAGTGCTGATTTATGATAGGCAGTGAGTATTTTTTTCATAAATTCCTCATACGATATCAAAATTGAGTGATTCAAATTGCGTTGTAAACTATATTCATAGAGGAATCTACCATCGAAACAAGTTTTAAAAATATAGTCATTTAGGCCTCCAAAAACTGACTGTCCCAACTTTGTTCTTGAGCTGCCTACTAGACACCTTGTCAATGTTTTGGCTCTAACTTTTACGTTTCAAATCCAAATCGAGTGATTCAAATTGGGTTGAAAAGTAGAAATCAAGAGCTGCTTAAGATAGAAACAGGTTTTAAAAATATTCAATTTTGGTCCCCCAAAACATGACTGTCCCAACTTTGTTTTCAGAAATTTCATTAAGCCCGCAAGCCAAAAAAATGATATTCAAGCAATTTTTCCATATGGATGATAAAAATGAATATAAGTGTTTGTAGAATTGTTAATTGTAATATAATTCATCCACATACACAAATAAATTAGAATATTTATCATCAATATTGATTTACACAGCGTGTTGCAACAAAAACAACTATTTTTACAAAAATTTAAAAAAAAATGTGTTTATTTCCTTATTTATTTTATTTTCTCCACTATCCTACTCTTCTTTAAGAATCAAATATGCTTATGTATAAGAGTATTCCCAGTGGAGCCATTTCCAAATTAAGGCCTCTATAGATACCCAAATTTGAAAAATGCATGTTGATAAATAGTAGGGTATGAGAAGCCAACTTCCCTTCTTGTAAAAAAATTGGGCAAAAATTCTCAATTTCTTGAGAATCTTGCTAAGTCTCTTCTGTTTGGCTATGTACCTCAGCAAAGGCTACAGATGGTGATTCTGTGGCCTGAAGGGAACTAGTAGGTTGTCTAGAAATAACTTTCCTAGGTCCTACTAATGGCTGAGATTTAGTTTTCTTAAGAATTTTGTCAATAAAGGTCGTTCTCCCAAGGGTCACCGGTCCCTTAGGTTTTTCGGGTTTGGGAGGAATTTTGTCTTGTTTAGATTTTCTAGTCATTTAAAACAACAAGCCTTCATTCCTACCTAAAGAAAAAAAATTTACCCAATTCTGCTGTGAAGCGGGCAGTGAGCAAGTATGTTCCTTGCTCGGTGCGCAGGTTCTTACCTTCCGTCTTTAAAGCCCAATTCTTCCCAAGCAGAAAAAAGTTCAAATGTGTATCACTCCTTTTAAATGGAATACACTCTCCCCAGCAACGGCGCCAAAATGTCGAGGTATAAAATATGTATTTTTAACGCCTATTTATCTCACATTAATTATCAATCCGAGAGCGACTTTTTATTTCAAGAGTGTACTCTGTCTGAGGCTGCAATTCATCCAAGAGCAATGATGTGAAGATGTAGTACAGAATTCTGAATACAAGAATAAACAAATACATGTAAAGGAACCTAATTACAAATGGAAATGCTCTGAAACTTGAATTAAATCAAACTGCAAAACATCGATTAGGGATATAGTAGCAATAACTCTTTTCCTTAGAAATCGATGCAAGATAACCAATCTGGGGACTTGGGAGCAATAACCTTTGTCCTCTACAGTTGGGGATCTTAAAACAATCGAAATGAAATCGAACTCGCACTACTTTCTGATAAAGATAACTAAAAGGAACTGCAAAGGCTAAAAAGGAACAACAATCTTGTAACTCCTACGCATACACAGCAACTGTAACCAAATTATCTGCTAAAGTAAAGCTACGAATCAGAAATAAGCAAGAACTAGAAATGGAACAGCAATATAATTTGAACAACAATTACAAACTTAACTAATCTCAATACTTCAATCTATCGCCAGCCAATACTGCAGATCAATCAATCACAAAGAGAAATAGCTTAGAATCGAATACAGAATGACAAAGCTTTCATAATGATAGCAGGATAAATGAACAACAAATTAAATAGCAATGCAATTCGTTAATGGATCTGTATTAAATCTAACAGCAGTCAATCAACTCTGTAATCGAAATAAATAGTAGACACACTTCACACAATAGAAATAAAAGAATAAAAATACAAACAACGGATCGCTCCACCAGGGTCGGGCCCTCAACCGCCGGTGAAAGCGCCGCTGGGCTACTACAGAGCTTGAGAAATGGAATGAGAACGCCTCTTTGTATTAATAAAACATGAATAGTTTTTACATCAGTTGCTCTTTGCTCACAAGAGTCAAGGAATTACAGTGTTACAAAGGGAATTCAATAATCATCCATTGTTTTCCATCCTCTCCAATACACAATACATGCTCTCCTTTTATAATCAGAAAGAGGAGAAATTAAATAGAAAATATGATCTCCCATAACAATATTGGATTGTTCCCAACAACTTGATCAACCAGAAAATACATTTCCAACAATCTTTCAACAAGAGCAAGGAGAATTTGGCTTTGCAACTGAGATTTGGAGGACGGTCGCAACAACAAATCTGAGAAAATTGTGCTCAAATAACCTTTTTTTCTCTCAATACAGGCCGAATTTTGGCAAACCGTTCTTTAAAAAAGTTAATTGGGCCCGTTCTGGACAAAACCCATGTTCTGGATTTTCCATATTCTTCTTCATTTGCTCAGAATCTTAACCGCAAAACTGTCACTTCTTATTCCAATGAATTTCTGAGTTGGAATATTTCATGATGATTTGGAAATCAAATCTACAATCTGACAAATATCTTAGAGGCTAAAATGGTGAGTGATGTTACAAAATATATTAATGAACCATAATTGATAAAATTATGCATAATAATCATCAATTTATTAAAAATAAAGGAGAAGAAATAATATTCATCCATAAAAACATAAATCATTATAAGATGGATTTATATAATAAATTATAATAAATGATATGATAAAGAAGAGTAAAAATGGATGAAATAAGTGTTAAAAAGTGGTCGTATTCACGGCCCAACACTCACCAACTACCTCTAACTTTAAATCCACTAGCTAACTGAATTTATCACTTTCAGGTAACTGATTCAAGTCCACATTGAGAATATATTATAGTTAAATTTCCATCTTAATTAAGGGATAACCAAAATAGACATGAACCCAAAAATAGCACTGTGGGCCCCACCTTAGTTTGGTTTCTTAATGCAACCAAGTGCTTAATGCACTAGGCATGGGTGCTAAATTTTCTTGTTGAATCTCAACACCCCCTCTAAAAAATAAAGCGATTATCCTTCACCCCAATCCTGTCTCTATGGTATTAGAATTTTCTCCTGCAAAGTGCCTTCGTCAGAATATCTGCATCCTATCTTCCATGGGAATGTACTGAAGCAACATTATCCTTCTCTAAACACAATATCTGAGATGATGGTACTGGATATCTATATGATTTAACCTATCACGAAACACAGGATTAATCAAGAGTTTAATGCAACTCTTATTATCACAATGAATCATTGTTAGATCCATCTGACAATCAAACAAACCAATCAAGATATTTCTCATCCAGATAGCCTCACATTCATCTTGACTTGTTGCCATGTATTCCTCTTCCGCTAAACTAAGTGCCACGGATTGTTGCTTCTTGTTGTACCAGAAACTATAGTCGATCCAATGCTAAAGATCCCTCCTGATGTGCTCTTTCTGTCCAATGGACTGCTAGCCCAATCTACTTCTGTGAAACCATGCAGCTTCACTCCCTTTGTCCATATGTACCATAGACCATACTCCGATGTGCCCCTCAGGTATCTCAAGACATGCTTCCTCGCCTTCAAAAAGAGCTTGGTAGGATTAACCATTGCTTGACTCAGTTGGTTAACTGCGTAGCAAATTTCTGGTCTTGTGTTCACCAAATACATTAGTGAACCCACTAACTGTCGGTAGACAGTAGTATCCACTACCTCTCCAGAAGTAGCATTCTCTTTCCTCCAATTTCCTGGAAGAGGAGTATCCATGGATTTGCATCTCTCCATGTTAAACTTACCCAGTATCTCCTTTGCATACTTGCCTTCAGACACAAAAATTTCACCATCACGCCTCCATATTTCCAATCCAAGGAAATAATGGAGTCCCATGTCCTTCATTTTGAACTCCCTAGCAAGATCCTCCTTGCATGAGTGTATCTTCTTCTCATCACCAATCAAAATTAGATCATCAACATAAAGAAAAATGATCAATATCTTATCCTCAGCCACAATCTAGTACAGGTTTGCATTTTCTTCACTTTTTGTAAAGCCTAGTCTGGTGAAATAACTGTCTATCTGAGTGTACCAAGCACGGGGTGCTTGCTTCAGCCCATACAATGCTCTTTTTAGTATGCACACATGTGACTCGCTGTTGAATATTTAAAAACCTTCAAACTACTCTATGTACACCTCTTCCTCAATGATCCCATTGAGAAACACAGTTTTCACATTCATCTGATGAATGCGCCAACACATTTGCGCTAACAGTGCAAGGATGGATCTTCTGGGAGATTACCTTGAAACAGATGAAAAAGTCTCATCATAATCTATTCCCTCAATCCGTGAGAATCCCTGGGCCACAAATATGGCCTTGTATTTCTCCACACTCCCATCAACAACTTTCTTTACCTTGTAGATCCATCTCAATCCAACCACTAATTTGTCGACCTGTCTTGGGACTATCTCCCATGCACTTTTCTTAACAATGGAGTCATACTCCTCCACCATTGCATCAACCCATGTAGGTTGATACACTGCTTCATGAAAGGCAGATGTTTCAGTCACAATACATTTTCTCATAAGAGGCACGTATCCAGTAAATCGGTCAGGAGACTGTCTCTGTCTACGCTGTGAAGTAAGGGCTCCTACATTATCTGCAGCATCAAGTCTCAATCTATCAGCTTCCATGGTGCAACTTCTGCCATTTTTGATGGATGTCTTTGCATGAGTGTTTTCCTCCACTCCATGAACCTCCTCATGTGGTTGATCCACATCTCTAGACTCATCCTTTTTAACCAACAGTTCCTCCTCTGCATGCAAGTTTAGCTCCCTCTCAAGGGACAACCGCATGTCTTTCTCCTCATCAAATTTGACATCCCGTCGCACAACAATCATTCTTTTATTTGGAAAATACACACGATAATTATGGGGTGTTACAGTGTACCCCAAAAAAAACCCAACCTCAGGTGTCGGTTCCAGCTTCTTCTTGGTGTCCTTGGTCACATGCACATAAACATATGAGACAAAAATCTTAGTGTGTGAAACATCAGGTTTCTGACCAGTGAAAGCCTCTTCAAGTGTACTCATGCCAAGTACTCTATGAGGAAAATATTTTTTCACATGTACCGTTGTATTGCATGCTTCCGCCCACAGATGCATCGGTAGGCCTTGATCATGCAACATTGCTCATGCTGCACCTAGAATAGTTATTTTCTTCCTCTCCGTGACCCCATTCCACTGTGAGTTATGAGGCTTTATGATTTATATTCGAATTCCTTCTTTGATGCAGAAGTTCTTGAATTCGTTAGAGATGTATTCTCCACCATTATCGCTCCTAAGAGCCTTTACTTGCTTCCCCGACTCTTTCTTTACTAGTGCCTTAAACTCACAGAACTTAAAGAATGTTTGATATTTCTTCTGCATGAAGAAGATCCAGCACTTACGAGAAAAATCATCAACAAAGATTTCATAGTACTTATGTTTTGTTGCTGAAGCAATAGAGCAAGGACCACACACGTATGTGTGAACTTTCTCAAGGATCCCCGAAGCTCGGTTTTCCTTCTCATGATAGGTGGCCTTTACATATTTTCCCATAGCACATCCCTTGCATGTGTCTGACTACGCAAGTGTACCCCTGGGCAGACCAGTTGAAATTTTTTTCATGATTTTCAAGGCTCCATGGTGAAGATAGCCCAATCGCCTGTGCCATAATTCGCCCTCATTATGGCGTACCACTTGATCTGCCTTTCCCATCATTGATGTGTGGCCATCTACCTCTAGCTTGTAGAGATTATTAACTTGAATCCCTATCCTCTTGTCTTTTCCCATTGTTTTATGTCGTAAGAAATATTTTCCATCACTAAAAACAACATCATAGCCTCTATCCTTCAACATTGCGACTTAGACCAATTTTTTTTCAGACCTGGTACATGTTGTTATCACTCATTAAGTTGTGAAACATTTCTTGATAGGGTCATACAGGTCACTCACCAAATGGATAAGGTCTCTTAAGCCATTTTAATGTGGTATAGGAAACTTTTTTGCATTTTTAAGACTATCCTAAGTTTTATGATCACCTTCATTTATGCCATTTCAGTCAAATCAGTCCCATATCATGTCATTTTTCATTCTCCATGCATTCAAACTAAAAAGGGTGCATCTATCAGTTTTTCAAATTTTCATAGCGTTTTACATAGGAAAACAACAAATTTCGCTACGAAACTGCCTAATAGTTTCGTAATGAGTGTGTCAAAAGCTTAACTAATTTCGCTATGAAAATTCATTTTCTAACCTGGCTTTTCAGAGTTGTATGAGGTGTCATTTTATGATTAGAGCAGTAAAGGTGGAGGTCATTCAAGGTTGTTATGGTAAATTCAAATGTACATAACCGTGTTTGATGTCATCATTACCCCTTATTGCTTTCATGTGTTATGATTGAGGATCGAGTTGTTAGTTAAACAATTAAACCTCACCTCAATTAGCCTTTTTTCATATTTTGTTTTATCCTTGCATGTGAGTCAATCCCTGGAGAGTTGTTTCATCGAGCCAAGCAGGTTGCTATAAAATTTGAACTTTGTAGGTGTCATCAGCAAGTGAGACAGTGAATACTATAAAGCATCCATGGCTAAAACAAGGAAAACAAATAAGGGTGGCCATTTTCACAAGTACGAACCCATGGATATGAAATTACTCAATGAAGACCCTACTGCTATGGAGGTTTTTAGAACGACTAATTGTTTTCTATTTTGCCAGAGTTTGTAGCGCTTTTATTTACATTTTTCTAAGTATTTTTCCACCAGCTTCACAGGAACATCATCAAAGGTTGGAATTCTAAACCTTACAGTGACACCAGAGACCATCTCATCAGCTACAGGAATCCCTAGAGGTGGTGAACAGTGGTTTAAAGGTATCAAATTCACAATGCAGGATTGCAAAGAGTTTATCAAGAAATAACACAGTGAAGTTGATTTGACAAATGCTTCATGACTTACAAAGAACTAAATTTTACCTCCAGAGATCAATTTTTGAAGACAATCTTGAAATCAGCATATTCTGGTTTTTTGGATAGTTTCATAGCGTACTTCAGGCTTGAGGCCAGAAAAATGCTATGAAAAATTCTGTAGTTGGATTTTTGCCTTGAAATCTAGTTTTGTCAAGTATTATGGAGGGAAATTGATTTTTTGCAAGTTGTCTTGGCATAGTAAAGGGTTTTGAACAACAAAGGTGGTAAGGAGTAGGTGAAAAGGCAGGTTTTCATACGCTACGAAACTGCCTAAACTACCATGTTTCATAGAAAGGGGCTTTTTGAAGATTTTTTAGCATTCCAACAACACATTAGCCAGCTGGAGACCTCCAGCATGTCAATGGGCTATCTTAGCGGAGATTCATTACTCAAAAGAAGTGTCACGCATCTAGCTCATCAGGAATAACAGTGTTAAATTGAAGGTTATCCATCCCTAAAAAGTAGGATTGTGTTCCACAGATCTAGGGGTGTTTTAAATATGTAAAGTGATTGTGAATTATCCCTCGAACATGTGATATCTAATATGTAACTCTTTCACTATTAGGAGAACCAAATGTAATAAATAGGAGATAGAGTCCTATTAGGAGTTTGATTTCTTAAAGGATAGTTGAACTTTTTCTATTTTAAGCTAGTAGTTTCAGTTATGATAGGTGTCAAAGTTAGAATTCGAAGATCTAGCCAGCTGGGCATATCATCTACATTGTAAAGAATGTCTATTTATAGATTTAACATCGAAGAGAAAAGGGTTGGAGAATATTGCACCAAATTTATGCTTGTATGTTTTTGTCCATTATCAGTAATATACACTGACATTCTACTTTCAAACCTGAGATTCCCATGAGGTCTTTAATGTGTTATTGCTCTGTATCTTTATGTCTAATCACTTGCGGTGAATTTTATCTCTAATTACTCATAATTCATACTATTATGCTATGACTTCCTTTCGGGGTGAAATTATTTTGTTTTCTTTACATTGTGTGTGTGAATCATCATGATTAAAGACCTCTATCTGCCTCAGCTTCCATGTGAAGAAAGACTGTCATTAAGAATATTGATGTTGACTCCATAGACCAATGGTAGAAAACCTTCATTTTTCAACCTAAAATCATACAAAAACCAAGTTACAATTCATATATTTAGCCATCTCGTATTATTTTTATTGAAAATCATAAACCCCCTTTGAGAGAGCCCTCTCAAATTGAAGAGGCTAACCTTCAGTTAGAAGTGGTTTCAAAGAGTTACATTGAGTTGATTGATGAGCAGCCAATCAAGATCAATTTGGCGATAACACATGCATTACATATTTTAATTTAAATGGTTTGCACGATTCCCTTTGAAAGGTAATGGTACCAATCCCAGTAGCACTGCATCGTTCGTTGTTGCCCATTTCAATATGCATCTGAAGATATTTCTCCTCCAAGTCACTAAAAAGTTCCTTATCTCCCGTCGTGTGAAAGGAAGCAACACTATCCAAATACCACACAGATCCCAATTCACTTGACACCATGCATGCGATCAATGAGAATTCAAGCTCAAAATGCAAGGAAAGGGCCTCACCAGCTGCAGATCCTCCAGCCTTCTTGTTCTTCTTATTTTGTGGAAAGTTAGTAGAAAAATTCCCACGCTCGTGACAGTGAAAACACTTAACCTTGGCAATGTCCTACTTCTTTCCATTCTTGGACTCAGAGTTAGAATATAATTTCTTCCCCTTCCCCTTCCTCACCTTGGCATCCAAAGCACAATCCTCTTCATCCTCATTCTTACATGCAGATCCATCTCTGGTGTTCTGTTTGAACTACTCCCACACCAAATTCGACCACAGTCGTTCCCAATCTGGAAATTTTTCCCTTCCATTTACAGAGTCTTAATAACTATTCCATGCTCACCAAATCATCATCAACAACTGTTATTCCAACACTCCCAAGTTCATAACAACATTGGACAAACTTTGTTAGATATTTTGGAATGGTATTGCCCTTTTCCATCTTGATCTTCCTGAGTTTATCTTTGAGCACCAATTTCCTACGGTTGCTACTGCTTTGGAATAGATCCGTCAAAGCATTCCACATTGCATATGGTTTGGTTTTACCATGGAGGCTTGAGACAATGTGGTATCATACACCCTCCAACATGATCCTCCTTGCCTTTGCCACTTTCTTTTTCCATGCATCAAGATTCGCAGCATCTACCACAACGGGTTTAGGAACATCATTGTCAATGAATTCCTTCAAGCCATTGTCTTTGAGTACTGCCTCCATCCTCTCCTTCCAATAAATATAGTTCGAGATTCCCTCCATTGAATACTCTAACCTCAAGCCATTGAAATCCATTTCGATCTTGAATCAGCTGTAGCACCAAGAAATTATTTCTGCAAATTAGAATTCTATCCAGTCACAAACTTAGCTCCTGCTTCACTTCTGCAATTTCTTGTGCTCTGATACCATGTAGAAATTATACAACATGTATGTATACCTTGGATTCACCTTATCTAACAATGTATTAAAGTTAAATACTGAATCACTTCAACAAATATTTTGCGGAATTAAAAACACAACCGCTAATCACATGAACATGAAGAAATATCAATCACACACAACACAGATAATTTTGCAAGGAAATCTTACAGCTAAAAACCCCACTATCTTCTATTGTATATTCAGCATGGATCATGAAACAATTAAATACAAAACTCTTCTCACAAGAGCCCTCCAATACTCAGATAATTGTCTCACACTATCATATGCAAAATTGACCAACACATAGCAAATTCTCAGCCTCTAAACATCTTGCCTTGTTTGCACAATCCCTGATGGTTTAGATCCCTAAAAGATAGGAATTATTGCCTACCTTTACTGTAAAAGTATCATGGGCACTCCAATGGGTTTTTGGTTGCATTTGTGTAACCAAATAATCCTACAACTGATAGTCAACTTCCCTTTCACCTAGAACTCAACTGGGTCTCCACTAAATCTGACATGCATGCAGCTAATAATAGTAAATCCTCAGTTGCATGTGAGATCATTGATTGTGAATTAATTAATATTTAATTCACTAGATCTTTCACTAGTGTATATTTAGTTACAACTAGCACAATTGAGTTTAACTCACTTAACTGAGTTAGACTATTTACAACTTGCATTAAATAATGCATCACTACACTTCGAACTCTGTTACAACTAGAATTAATATGCATGGCTCACCAACTACCTCTAAATAGAAATCCACTAGCTAACTGAATTTATCACTTTTATTTAACTGATTCAAGTCCACATTGCAAATATATTATAGTTTAATTTCCATCTTAATTAAGGGATAACCAAAATAGACATGCAGCAAAAAATAACACTATGGGCCCCACCTTAGTCTGAGTGCTTAATGCACTAGGTGTGGGTGATGAATTTTCTTGTTGAATCTCAACACTCCCTCTCAACAAGCAAGGGATTATCCTTCACCCCGATCTTGTCTCTATGGTATTCGAATTTTCTCCTGGTGAGCGACTTCGTTAGAATATCTACATCCTGATCTTCTGTGGGAATGTACTGAAGCAACATTATCCTTCTATACACACAATCTCTGAGATGATGGTACTGGATATATATATTCTTTGACCTATCATGAAAATAGAGAGTTTAATGCAACTCTGATTATCACAATGAATCACTTTCGTATCCATCTGAGAACCAAAAAAACCAACCAAGATCTTTCTCATCCAAATAGCCTCACATGCAGCTTGACTTGCTGCCATGTATTATGCTTCCATTGAACTGAGTGCCATGGATCGTTGCTTCCTGTTGTACCAGGAAATTGTTGTCGATCCAATGCTAAATATCCCTATTGATGTGCTTTTTCTTTCCGATGAACTGCTAGCCCAATCTGCATCCATGAAGCCATGCAGCTTCACTCCCTCTATCCGTCTATACCATAGGCCATACTCTGATGTGCTCCTCAGGTATCTTAGGACATGCTTCCTCACCTTCCAAAAGAGCTTGGTAGGATTAACCATAGCTTGACTCAGTTGGTTAACTACGTAGAAAATCTTCGGTCTCGTGTTCACCAAATACATTAGCGAACCCACTAACTGTCGATAAATAGTAGCATCCACTACCTCTCCAGAAGTAGCATCCTCTTTCCTCCAATTTCTTGGAAGAGGAGTATCCATGGGTTTGCAGCTCTCCATGTTAAACTTACCCAGTATCTCCTTTGCATACTTGCCTTAAGACACAAAAATTTGACCATCCCGCTGCCATATTTCCAGCCCAAGGAAATAATTAAGGAGTCACATGTCCTTCATTTTGAACTCCCTTGCAAGATCCTCCTTGCATGAGTGTATCAACTACTCACCACCAGTCAAAATTAGAGCATCAACATAAATAAAAATGATCAATAGCTTACTCTCAACCACAATTTGGTATAGGTTTTCATTTGCTTCACTTTTTGTGAAGCCCAGTCCAGTGAAATAGTTGTCTATCTGAGCGTACCAAGAACGGGGTGCTTGCTTCAGCCCATACAGTGCTCTTTTGATTTTGCACAAATTCGAATCACTGTTGAATATTTTGAAACCTTCATGCTGCTCTATTTACACCTCTTCCTCAATGATCTCATTGAGAAACACAGTTTTCACATCCATCTGATGAATGTGCCAGCCCATCTGCGCTGAGAGTGCAAGGATGGATCTTATGAAAGAGTAACTTGCAACAGGTGCAAAATTCTCATCATAATCTATCCCCTTGATCTATGAGAATCCCTGGGCCACAAATCTGGCCTTGTATTTCTCCACATTCCCATCAAAAAATTGCTTTACTTTTTAGATCCATCTCAATCCAACCACCAATTTGTCGACTAGTCTTGTGAATATCTCCCATTCACTGTTCTTGACAATGGATTCATACTCCTCCACCATTGCATCAACCCAAGTTAGCTGTTGCACAAATTCCTAAAAGGAATATGGTTCATTCAAAATAAATTTGATCATAAGATCCATGTATCCAGTAAATTGGTCAGGAGATTGCCTCCGTCTATGCTGTGAAGTAGGGGCTCTTACATTCTCTACAACATCATGTATCAATCTATCAGCTTTCGTGGTGCACCTTCTGCCATTTCTGATGGATGGCTCTGCATGAGTATTTTCCTCCACTCCATGAACCTCCTCATGTGGTTGATCCACATCTTCAGACTCATCCTTGGGAACCAACAGTTCCTCCTCTGCATGCAATTCCAACTCCCTCTCAAGGGACAACCGCATGGCTTTCACCTCATAAAATTTGATATCTCGTCGCACAACAGTCATTCTGTTGTTTGGAAAATACACATGATAATTATGGGATGTTTCAGTGCACCCCACAAAAATTCCAACCTCAGGTGTCAGTTCCAGCTTCTTCTTGGCGTCCTTGGTCACATGCACATAAACATCTGAGCCAAAAATCTTAAATTGTGAAACATCAGGTTTCTTACTAGTGAAAGCCTCTTCAGGTGTACTCATTCCAAGTACTCTATGATTACAACGGTTTTGCACATGTACCGTTGTATTGCATGCTTCCGCCCACATATGCATCAGTAGGCCTTGATCTTGCAACATCTTTCATGCTACACCTACAATATTTATGTTCTTCCTCTCTGCGACCTCATTCCAATGTGGGTTATGAGGCGCTATGAGTTCTCTTCGATTTCCTTCTTTGATGCATAAGTTCTTGAATTCGTTAGAGATGTATTCTCCACCATTATCACTCCTAATATCCTTCACTTGCTTCCCAAACTCATTCTTCACCAGTGCCTTAAACTCACAGAACTTAGAGAATGTTTGATATTTCTTCTACATGAAGGATATCCAACACTTACGAGAAAAGTCATCAATAAATATTACATAGTACTTATGTTTTGTTGTTGAAGCAACAGAGAAAGGACCACACACGTTTGTGTGAACTCTCTCAAGGATCCCTGAAGCTCAGTTTTCCTTCTCATGAAATGTGGCCTTTACATATTTTCCCATATCACATCCCTTGCATGTGTCTGATTACACAAGTATACCCCTGGGAAGACCAGTAGAAATCTATTGCATGACTTTCAAGGCTCCATGGTGAAGATGGCTCAATCGCCTGTGCCATAATTCACCCTCATCCTAGCTCACCACTTGATCTTCCTTGCCCATCATTTTTGCACAGCCATCTACCTCCATCTTGTAGATATTCTTAACTCAAATCCATATCCTCTTGGCTTGTCTTGTTGTTTTATGTCACGGGAAATATTTTCTATTACTAAAAACAACATCATAGCATCTATCCTCCAACATTGCGACTAAGACCAATTTTTTCTTTAGACCTTGTACATGCATTACATCTTTTAACTTAAATTGTTTACGTGACTCCCTCTAAAAATTAATGGTACCAATCCCGGTAGCACTGTATCATCCATCGTCTCCCATTTCAATATGCATCTGAAGATCTTTCTCATCCAAGTCACTGAAAATTTCCTTATCTCCCGTCATGTGAAAGGAAGTGCCACTATCCAAATACCATACAGATCCCAATGCATTGGACACCATGCATGCAATCAATGAGATGTCAAACTAAAATTGTGAGGCAAGGGCTTCACTAGCTACAGATCCTCCAACCTTCTAATTCTTCTTCTTTTGTGGACAGTTAGTAGCAAAATGACCATGCTTGTGACAATGAAAACACTTCACCCATGAAATGTCCTGCTTCTTGTCATTCTTGGACTCATATTTAGAATGGAATTTCTTCCCCTTCCCCTTCCTCAGCTTGTCAGCAAAAGCACAATCCTCTTCATCCTCATTCTTAGATGAAGATCCATCTCTGGTGTTTTGTCTGAACTCCTCCTGAACCAAATCCGACCACAGTCGTTCCCAATATGGAAAATTTTCCCTTCCATTGATAGAGTATTGATAACTGTGCCAACTCTTTGGAAGTCCTAGGAGAGAAAAGCTCACAAAATCATCATCGTCAACTGTTATTCCAACGCTCCCCAGTTCATCTCGACATTGGACAAACTTTGTTAGATATTTTGGAATGGTGTCGCCCTTTTTCATCTTGATCTTCTTGAGTTTATCTTTGAGCGCCAATTTCTATGGTCACTACTGCTTTGGCATAGATCTATCAAAGCCTTCCACATTGCATATGGTGTGGCTTTCCCATGGAGGCTTGATACAATGTGGTCTCATACTCCCTCCAACAGGATCCTCCTCGCCTTTTCCACTTTCTTTTTCCATGCATCAAGATTTGTAGCATCTGCCACAGCAAGTTTAGGAACATCATTGTCAATGAATTCCTTCAATCCATTGTCTTCAAGTACTGCCTCCATCTTTTCCTTCCAATAAATATAGTTTGAGCTTCCCTAGAGTGCATATTCTAACCTCACACCATTGAAAGCCATTTCGATCTTGAATCAGTTGTAGCACCAAGAAAGTATTTCTACAAATTCAAATTATATCCAGTCACAAACTCAACTCCTGCTTCACTTCTGTAATTTATAAAACAAGCATGTATATCTTGGATTCACCCGATATAACAATGTACTAAAGTTAAATACTGAATCGCTTCTACAAATATTTTGCGGAATTAAAAACACAATCGCTAATCACATGAACATGAAGAAAGACAAATCACACACAACACATATAATTTTCCAAGGAAATCTTACAGCTAAAAGC
Organism: Pinus albicaulis; assembly: GCA_034641835.2. Taxonomy (NCBI): domain Eukaryota; kingdom Viridiplantae; phylum Streptophyta; class Pinopsida; order Pinales; family Pinaceae; genus Pinus; species Pinus albicaulis. Next base: position 471,007,697 of record CM076574.1, on the reverse strand, counting down.
CCCACTATCTTCTATTGTATATTCAGCATGGATCATGAAAAAATTACATACAAAACTCTTCTCACAAGATCCCTCCAGTACTCAGCTAAGTTTCTCACACTATCATATGCAAAAATGACCAACACATAGCCAGTTCTCAACCTCCAGATAGCCTGCCTTTCTTGCGCAATCCCTGATGGTGTAGATCCCTAAAATAGGAATTCTTGCCTTCCTTGACTACACAAGTATCATGGGCACTCCAATGGGTGTTTGGTTGCATGTGTGCAACCCACTAATCCTACAATTGATAGTCAACTTCCCTTTCACCTAGAACTCAATTGGGTCTCCACTCGATCTGACATGCATGCAGCTAATAATAGTAAATCCTCAGTTGCAGGTGAAATCACCGATTGTGAATTAATTAATATTTAATTCGCTAGATCTCTCACTAGTGTGTATTTAGTTTCAACTAACACAACTGAGTTTAACTCACTTAACTGAGTTAAAATATTTACAACTTGCATTAACTAATGCACCACTGCACTTTGAACTATGTTACAACTAGAATTACTCTGTATGCCTCACCAACTACCTCTTACTCAAAGTCCACTAGCTAACTGAATTTATCACTTTCAATTAACTGATTCAAGTCCACATTGAGAATAGATTATAGTTTAATGTCCATCTTAATTAAGGGATAACCAAAATATACATGCACCCAAAATAACACTGTGGGCCCCACCCTAGTCTGGGTGCTTAATGAAACCATGTGCTTAGTGCACTAAGTGCTTAATGCACTAGGCGTGGGTGTTGAATTTTCTTGTTGAATCTCAACAATTTCAACAATATATTGTTTTTTGAATAATAAAAAAAAAACTAGATAAAAGTAACCATAAAACTACAACCTTTGTCTTTTTTGAAAAAACAAAAAAATAATTTATTCTATCCAGTTGACCTATCTAGATAACAAATCTTATACCTAATTATCTTAGACTCATCAGTCCTAACATTAAAACCTCAGATTCAAGATGGGAATAGAAGCAATAGATCAAGTTGTGTTGCGCAGCAGATCCATCTTGGCACGATTTCTTATGTGGTTGACGTTATTTGGCCAATGATTGGCCATTGAGTAGACCTCTAAGTATGCAATGGACCATTCTACATGTTCCTTGACACTTGGCATCTTCGAAACACTCCATAAATTTCCACCTGTGTGCGGCATTTGTGGAGCGGGCCTGTGTTTTGGGCATATTTCCCAAATGGTAAATCCAATTAATTGGAAATTTTTACAGAATGTTAATATCCTCATGGTGCACCTCCACAAAAATTTTCAGCCAAATCCAACTCATGAATCTCAAGAAAATAAAAAAATGGTTGTAGGTTACAGTAGCTTGTTTCTCGAAAACCGTGAAGGATTTTGAGCTGAAATTACCTAGGTTTGTTCATATCACCCACATACATCTGCTGTAACATTTTTAGTTAAAATTGGTGCAGATTTTAGGAGATATAGAGAAATTACAGTGACTATGTGAACGTGAAACACTGATTTTCTAGAAAAATAGGCTTGAAATATGCATTCAAATCTCCTGATATATGACACATGTGCAGAAAATGAAAGATTTTAATGTGATTTGGTAGGTTCTTGATAAAAACCTATTTCCATTTTCTAAAATTCACCTCCATGTGATTGAAAACATCGCTTCAAAATGATGACTAAAACAGAGTATTTTTGACAATTGAGAAACGAGCTTCTCCCACATGAAAAACATGCCTTTGAACCTATTCCAAGCTAGTTTTGACCTTATGATACATTGTAGTGATTTTTTGTCCTCTGATTATGCTCATTTTTCTTTGGGTGTACAATGGAAAGAGATAAGGTGACATAACCATTTGAATTACCGCTTTTCCTTTGTCCTATAGCACAATGATTTGAATTGATGGCTTGGAACACTCCAATTGACTTTGCATGAATGTGGGGAATGGTTAAAGCTTTAGGGGTATGATATCTATTAGGTATGGGGGTTTGTATATTATAAATCAGGGTTGTGTCATGTTATGAGTATGGAAAATGGTAGTGTGGTTATGGGGTGTGGATTTAGAATGAAAGGGGTAAAAGAAATGTAATATGAATGATAGGTAAATGGTATGTGGGAAGGGTATAAGATATAAATTATATATGAAGTGGATGTATAAAGGAAAATAGGGGGATATAGCATGTGAAATAGGGAAGCATGGGGTAGATAAGAATAGGGGATAAAGATGTAGGATATTTTAATGACATAAATCATGACCATCATAGCTCTGACAACAATAAACTCAATTATGACAATTCTAATCGACAGACAACAAAAACATAACCCCTTTCGACTTGACCATATAAAAATGCATGACCATGACTCCCATTGACTTGACACTCCTTCATGCTTTGGGTTAAACCTTTGTATCATAAATTCAACGATGTCGAATAGTGACCTTTGAGGCTATGACAACAATAGTAGTCATAGGCTCGACTTATTCAAAAACATAAAATTAAAGGATATTTAAAATAAATTTGGCGATGAAAACTAATGACCCTAAAAAATTCTACATGCAACATCATCATAATTTACCTTGATCATTTGTGGGTGTAGATAGAATTTTTCCAAATGGTCTTCTGCTTTGACTACTTTTTCAAGGCCTTACTTTGATAACAACTTTTCCAAGAGTCTCAGCATATTGTGTTAAACACCCAATAGAGCAAGAGGGCCCTGAGACATCCAATCCAGATCTTGGTTCCCCATGTCTTCATCTTTGTGCTCCTCCTCTTCTTCATAATCTAAGGTAAATTCCTCCTATTTGTAACCGCCTAACCCATGGAAATTTTTTTTGAGAGTACAACGTTGTCTCTGTCGCCTTCGTTGAAAGATGGAGGTTGCTCTCTTTTCTCTGTGTTCTTTGAATTCTCTACTAACTCTTCAAGGGTGGTGATAACTAAATCTTCGACAGTTGAAACCACTATCCCAATAGGAGTGGTTGCATTCTTCTTTGAAAATATGGAATATTATGTACTCCAGGGATGAATCCAATGGCCTTGGTAAAGCGATGGGTAATAGGCCAAATGGCTCAGATATGCTTGTAAGAGATTTCAAAAGATTTTCTAAGACATATTTGAGAAGATCTGTCAACTTCAATAATATGAGTAGAGAAGGTGTTTGGAATATTGTTTCCTTGACTGGAAGAAGTGTGAAGAGGGTGGGTGGAGTTTTCAACCATAAAAATATGGTTCCCTCCTTCTAGCGCCAAAAATTTTGACAGTGTTAGACCTACCAACATTCAAAGGGGTCTCCTCAATATGTGGTCCCAATTAGACCTCACATTGTTTGGGATAGGAGCCCCATCCAGAATACAACTTTAGTACCATTTTCTTAAAGGTTTTCCTTGGATCTAGTTGTCAGAAAGAGAGAGGAACACATATGTTCCTTTGAAAATAAAGTGGGTGTGCCTGGTGAGTGTTTGGTTGTAGGTGTTTCAAGGTTATTCTAATACGGAGGGGAAAATAAGGTGATCCTCTAAGAGAGAGGTAATAGTACCACTCTAGCAGAGACACAGGAAAATAGGAAAGATTTGTCTAACATCCACCACAATGGTCCACAAATATGTGATGGTCATTGCAACCATTACATCGCATTCTCAATATGATAAGCACTAAAATAACTGAAATAGTTCAACTACTTTAGTACAAGTGAAAACAAACATGAATTACAAATTTTCACAGAACAATCTTACAAATATTCCTAATCCATGAATGAAGAATGTGTTGGCCATTAGGATTCATATATTAATTAAAATTCCCAGGACACGTGTATACAATGAACACCACTAGCACCAAAAATGGAGTGTTGGAGCCACTACTTTCTCCTTAAAAGAACTAGATTGTCTGTCTAATGCCTTGTGGGGTGAGCCAAGGTGAAAATTCCTTTACTTGTACAATGAGGGTATATATATAACCAATGGGGTGATCCTTCATCTCCCTTGTGACTCTTTGACTACCCTCATGACTATTTGACTTTCTCTATGAAATTTTAACTTTACATGACTCTTCATATTGTGTACATGTCCTTTGGACTTACACTTTACAATACATTTTCAAATGAGAGTTTACATAATCCAAAAAATGATATGGCATAAGATGACTCATGACATGACACTGACAACATGGATTGCATGATGCCATGGAAATGTAAAACCATTATTTGTTGTTTTTGTTATGTGTCATCTTGAGAGGGAGTTATTTTCCACCTCCATATGGCTTAGAGATGAGGATTATTCAGTGTTATCAGGTCTTGAGATGTGGTCGCAAACTGATGTCTTTTTTGTTTCTCCTGATTGATTAACTTGCACCTTCAGATACAGAGGTGTCTTCTAGCATTTCATCCTTCTCCATCTCCTTCTTTATCATATTTTCAAGCATGATAGATTACCTGCATCTTCAATTCACTCATGAAAAGGTGACATCATTCTAATAAACCCCTAGTCTAATATGTTGCAAGATGATCCACTAAATAAGTTGGAACTGGGTGGAAGGCTAAGGGAGAGACTCAGTGGTTGTGAAATTATGCATCCTAGGTAGTCAAGGGTCAAGATTGAACCTTGAGACTACGCAATGCATATTTCAAGCTGGAATGAGAAAAAATATTGTGCAATTAAGGAGCTCAAGGATCTAGGTTGAGGGATTGAGCATTGATTCTGCCTACTGCACAGTTTTGGAAGGAATAGGAGACCAAGTGATTACGCATTTCAGGAGCTTAGGGTTGCATTCTAAGCCTTGAGACTGTGAAATGTGAAGTATTGACTGGTCAGGTGAGAGAATTATGTAGTTTTGGAGGTCAGAGGCTGAGGTCGAGAACTGTGATTATGAAGTGCATAGTCCTGGAAGGCAGGAAATGGGCATTGCACAGTGCCAAGAGGAAAGGTTGCAGCTTTAGGGCTGAGACTGCGTAATGAGCAGTTCAAGAGGGTTGGATAAGGCTAGGTTGTCTGGTTAGGAAGTTTTCCAAATTTGACTAAGTTTGGGATCAATGAAACTGATGTGAACAATGACAAGACTTGAACATGATCACACACTTAGAACACATGATGACACATCATATATCACCCAGAACACATGAACAACATACTTCCCTTAATGCGACAACTTACCACAAGTGTGACGCCAAAGATACATTTGGTGACGATAGTGACAACACTTGCGTGACACTACTTGAAACTTTGAAAATGAGTGTGACACATGTTTACATGGTAAGACCAACTCATTTACAAAAATATTACCCCTTGAAACCACCAAAAGTAACTTTTTTTCGATGTTCGGCACTTTGATTTTCTTGCAAACAAGACAAAAACACTTATAGAAAACACATGGAATAAGTATTAATGCTTGTGATGACAGTATGCAAGATCAAAGGAGGCTCATAAATTTGGGTGCAGGCAAAAATTTTGGAGGGTGTTGTAGTAATGACAAAAAAAATTATTCTTGATACTTGAGATCCAAGAATATTAAGACCATGGTCACAACCCTCAGTCGTGAAGAGCCTAGTAAGTGGCACCCAATGGTTTATGATATCGGGACTTTGGTCTTAGAGCTTTGTTAATTTGAGAGAGTTAGAAAGGATTCTTGATATCCAAGATCCAAGAATATTAAGCCTATGGTCAAGAAGCAAAAATAACCAAAGTTTCATCGTCTTATGACTTTGGTCTCGAACTTCATGCATTTTGAGCATTAATACTCGCCAAAACTTTGATATCTAATATATATTGTGCTCGATGATCATAATCACCACTTAGTCACAAGGTTATGAGGGTTAAGCACTGCAGGGTGTATGAGAAATGAATATGCCTTTTCTGGAATGATAAATCTACAAACCTATAAAGAATGACAATTCTCCAAGTGTGGACATCTCAAATTATTTTTTCATTTATTCTACAAACTTTTGGCTCAATTTGTTAGCATTACTTCCAAAAATTATATAATCCATGTAAACCATAAAGATCAATATATTTTCATTTTCTATTTATGTGTGTGTGTGTGTGTGTGTGTGTGTGTGTGTGTGTGTGACTCCTCTTTTGAAGCCTTTTTTTATAAATATTTGTCAAATCTTGAATACCAAGCTCCAAGAACTTTCTTTGATCCATAAAGTTATTTCTTCACTCTGGATACATGATCTTATTAATTTTTTTACAATTGTAATCTTGATCATTTTTCAACGTATATTATTCTTTTATACTTTCATTTAGGAAGGCTAAATTAACATCCATTTGATGGACCCTGAAGTTCTTGAAATACACAATTTCCAAAAACATTCTAATTGCTTCTAGTCTTGCTACTTGAGCAAAGGTTTCTTCAAATTCAATACTCTCGACTTGAGCATACCATTTACTCACCAATATTGCTTTATTTATTTCTACTTGTCCATATTCATTCAAATTGTTTTTGAAGACCCATTTGTTGGTAATCACATTCATGTATTTTGGTCTAGGCACAAGTTCTCATGTCACATTCTTCTCAATCTCAATCAATATTTTTTCCACAACATTAACTAATGCTTATATTTACTAGCTTGTGTGAAGTTATTGGGCTCTATTTTGTATAGAAAATAAAAGTTTCAATTACTTTGGTCTACTTACCAATCCTCTTCTACTCTAAACTCATATATCTATATCACCAAAAAAATTCATTTTCTCGATGATACTTTAGGACAAGTTTGGATGGTATATTTGGATATTGGTGTTCTTTTTCTTCTTGTTATTTAATTTCTTCTTCCTCTCCTTTCTTTTCTCATTCTCCGTAGATTGTCTCCTCTAGATTTTTATTTTTTTGTGACTTCCCTTTTTTAAGTATTTCTTCATCCAGTCTTGCATCAATACTTTCTACCACCGTGCGCAATATTTTGTTATGACATTTCTAGGCCTTATTCACTCCACCGAATCTCCGAGGCTGAGAAAGAGACCATAAAAGGTAACCATAGACAAATATTTTGACAATTAACTAGCCCTACTAGGCAGGAGAGGGATCTCTCCATGATATCACAGCCAATATGACTATATCAATGATATTTTAGGCTAGGTATAGCAGCATTAGGGTTTGGTTGATTGATTTTGAGTGTTGGATGGTGAATAGGTCAGGGAAGAACTAGGTCAGGGAAAAAAAAGGATCATAATTGCAAAGATTTGATGGGGCAAGGTAGGGAAGCACTTTAACACATCCAGGTATCTTGATGTAGTGGATTTAAACTTCTAGGGTTTCAGAAAAGAGCATGGAAATCATGAATTATTTTCAATTAGAAGAAAGTGAACATGAAACTGTAATAATTCCTCCAAAACAGAGCATCATCTAATGAATTTTGTCTATCTGACTTAGGAATCAATTAAATTTAGAGATTGCATGAATATGGAAATCATAATACATTAAAAAATTTGCAAAAATAAGAGGAAAAAATGCTAAAACACATTACCACAAGAATCCCACCAAAATATTTGCAACTCTATCTATTAGTTCCTGCCAAAAAGTCTTATTACACTAGTGTTCAAAGATCAATTACACATCATCCAACCCTTGCAATGAAAAAGTAAATGAAATATATAAACCAAAACAGCATCTCTGCACTCTCAGGGGTCGAATCCATGACTTTTGGAGTTGATCCCCAAAGTCCTCAACTGGAATTATAATGACTAGGGAGGTCAACAAACTCATTCCTATCATTCATGAAACTGATTCACTTGATCCAAAATTACATATTTACCTGATGTATCTTCCTCTAGTAACTATTAATGAAATAATTACACTTATATTTTACAATTACATTAGTAAATCTCCTTGGAATCCATCAATAAACTAAGAAAATTTGAAAATTTTGAAGAAATCATACAACTGTAAGAAGCACAGCGTGCTTGGGAAAAGTGCATCATGCCTAGTAAAAAGTGCAACGTGGGCCTTCAAATCCACTTTTGAGTGACTTCCTAAAGTCCAAATGGGGCCCAAGATGGCTCATTGGAAATATCTTCCAGTCTATTTGTCAAAAATGTGCTCACGCTTTGAAAATGGTTGAGTGAAGCTCTTCACAAATGAAATCTCCCAAGACTGGTCAAAAAGCGTAGCGTGAGGCTGAAAAAGGAGGCAGAAAGGTGTTTTTAGAGATTTTTTTTACCTTTTCCACTTGTCAAAATCTCTGTTTTTGGGGTTCCAGTAGTCAAAATTTGATGTAGACATCATTATCTATCCAAATATGCAGAGTTTTTCTCATTTGGATGCCTCCATAAAAATCACAGCGTGGTCCACGCTACGCTTTTTGCAGGCTGATTGTGCAAAAAGACTGTGAAATTTTACAAAAATGCCCAAAAACATAAAAACTTGCCCAAAAACATTCAAAACTTTTGGATGAAGTGTTGATGTTGTATCTCAAGCAACCAAGGAGGCATCAGCAAGTAACTCAAGTTTTCCCTTCTCCTTTTGGCTGATTAGAGTTTCCTTGAGTTTGTCCTTCAATTTCTTGATCCTGATGTTTCAAATATTGTTTCTGGTGTTATATCAATCAGCCAAGTGTCTCAGCATCTGATTATCCTTGTTGGCCTTATGAATGATCTTCTCAAGGTGTATATTCACTCTATCAAGCCAAACCTCTTTGTCATCATTGATTTCTCTTGCAATTATTTCCTCAAAAGTGAGTTCTTCTTCCTCATGTTTCTCCTTCTCCAATTCTCTCTTAATACCTCTTGATTTTGGTATTTTCTTGGTGGCTTGGGCTTCATCATGATCAGACTCATCATGTGCCATCACAACTTTTCCTTTGGTGTCTTGCCTCTTGGTCTTTAGAAACTCCAATTCCAAGAGTACTTGTTTGTCTTTTAGCTGCTTGTTTTCTTACTCAAGGAAGGAGATGAAATATTGTGCCCTTGCCAAATTGTCCTACATATCTTTGATTGTGGCATCTTTCTATTTTATGATCAGGTTTGAGGTTTCATGATCATATTGGACATCCAAGTCCACCAAGTCAAAATCCTTTTCTACCTCATGATGAAGGTCTTCCTCCTCTTGAACAACTGTCTCATGTTGCTTTTGATGTCCCTATTTTGCTGATGTAGAAGGCAAGGCCTCTTCCACAATCTATGGAGAAAAAACTTGCCCAGGACCTCTTTAATAGGTTTTTACCTCTTTGTCCTCTTTGGTTTTATTCATTGTATCCCTGCTAGATAATCTAGTTTTCTTGTGAGAAATTGATGTTAGTAGTGGAATAGGTCTAGCAGGTTGATTTGGTGGTGTAGTGAAGACATATGCCTCAATGAAAGTGTCCCACGCAATTTTTAGTTGCTTGAGGTGGTGAAGGACAATGATTTTAATCAGTGGATGATGAAATAGGTTTTTCATTTAAAGCTCATACTCTCTGTTATGCACTATGTAGGCCATCTTGTCAATGCTTTTGTACAAGTAGTAGGGAAGCTTGAGAAATTTCACCCTAGCGAAATGCATGAGAAACCTGATGTGATAGTTGTACAACCTGGATAATCTTCCCTCACAAGTGAAGTATTTCATGATGATCTTCATCATGGGAGAAAACATGTTCAACAACTGACCAAAATGAAATACCCTTTTGATGTTATCTTTGTAAGGTGCCTTGAGGTAAGTTTCATATAGCTGGGCATCCAAATCTTTAGTTTTGAACCATTTTTCACCCATATTGGGTATCCTTGGTTCTACTACAATGATGTCTATAGAAATGGTGAAATTCGCCCCTGCTATAGTCACTTGGTATTTTTGTATTTTGTTGATGAAAACCCTGGTCAAAGTAGGATGGCTCTAGACTCTTTGACCAAAATTCAAAGAAACCTACGTGCTGAAAAAATTGTACAGCCAAGGGTGATGCCATCAATTCCCTAGCGATTGATGGCTCTAGTCTTAGAATTCTCCCTCCTTTATTGTATGGTTTCTTTTCTTCTTCTGTGGTGTTTCTTTCCTCCTCCATGATGTTTCTCTCCACCTCCATTATGTTCAGTTTTGTCTTGAAACCCTAGGGAAGAAGAGGAAGGGAAAGGGAGTACGATTGTTGGGTTAGGGGGTTGGGATAAGTGAAGGAATATTTGGCGAAGTGTGTAAAGGAGATAGGAAGCTTATGGAAGTGATGGGGGGTTTAAATTTTTAAGGGAAATAGGGTAGGTGGTCTAGCTACCTAGAAAATCGTAGCGTAGGGGTAGGGTTTTAGGGAATAGAGCTTAGGAATGGGAAGTGAGGGGATGTAAGGGTAGTGGGGAGTGATTTAGGGTGTAAGGAAGATAAATAGGTCCGGGGGGAGAAATTTAACTTTGCAAAGATGGAAACTAGGTTTATTTACTTAAAACATGACATAGAGGGTAAGAGAGGGTATGCACCATAAATTTATGACCACAAGTTAAAATGAGGGGCTTAAGAGGTGAAACTTACTTGTAAATAAGTGTAAAAACCTTGTGTGGATGTTAAAAACCCTTGAAGATAATATTTGGATTCATGTCTCTCCTCTACAAAAAGCACAACGAACTGACGAAAGGTGCAGCAAAGCCCTACAAAAAGCACAACGTGCTTTTGAAAAGTGCAGCATCCCTTTTGCAAAAAGCACAGTGCCTGTGGAAAAAGCGCAGCGAATGACCCAAAACTTGGTTTTTTGTTGGAAAAATCAATTTTTTTTCTTTGGAAACTAGGATATCTCGATGCTTCAGGATGAAAATGAATGAATTTTCAGTCTTTGAGGGCCTTTTATATGAAATATCATTAAAAAAACTTGGACCCACATTTCCTTTCTTTGAAATTAAATTTACATTGCTTCTTTACCTTTAACTTCTGAATTTTATCTTTGAACTTCATTTTTTGATGGCTTAGGAACACTTATTGGCTTTTTGGAACTTTACTCTTTTGCTAAAGTAACTTTGAGTGTGCAGCTACTTGGAACAATGAGAACTTATTACAAATTAGGAACATAAAATTACATTTTTCTCTGAAATCAAATTTACAAATCAAACTTACTAATGAAATTTCTTTATTGACACTCCTTCATTGTTGGACTTTATGCATGAAATGGTGATTTGATGACCTTGGAAACCCTAAGACCTAATGGAGACTCTGACTGAATGAAACCATGATGAAAATAATTGAAATGATGATGACAACTCATGGCTGATGGTACACTCAATAAAGTGGTGAAATGAGCCAATAAGTGGTAAAATTTTGAAAGGAATGACATCAGACCTAGATCTACATCCAGTGACCAAATTTTTGCATGATGACCTAATGGAATGAAAAAAATTTCAAAATGGGACCCTAATATGACATGATAAGATTCTATTTGATCATTGGTGGAAGGATGCAAAAAATAACACTAACATTGGCTCTAGCTAGGGATGACAGCTCCTTGAAGGTGTTAAGAACACCATAGACCAAGTAGCCTATCCATCGGGCATGGAGTCAAAAGCTGAAAATAAATTTAATGTTGAAAGCTTGTCTCAAAATTGACTCAAAACTGACTGAATTAAATTTGAAAACATTAGAAATCCAATGAAACTTTATGTCCTTCACCTCGGGCTCCAAGCTCCAGTGATTCTTTGCTTCACACTTTGCAAGAAAGTTAAACTGATATTTACAATGGAGTTGGGAAATCTGAAATCTGCATCAAAAAGGATAATTCTTAAGGAGCCTACCATTGACTGGTCCTCCTAAGCATTCATCTCCATTCATCTCCTTCAATATGAAGGCATGTTGTCCACGAAAAGCCGAGATCTTGTATGGCCATTTCCACAGGTTCTCAAATTTTATGTGTTTCCCTTTTTCCTCGTTCCTTTCATCCCATCAAAGGACCACATATTCAAGCTTAAAATCATATGTCTTGGTCTTGTGTTCATATACCTTATTTATATTTTCATGAAGCTTTGAGGTGTTTTGAAAGACCTCATCTCTTGTTTGTTGAAGGTGGATCATTTGATTGATCCGGCGATGTACATCATTCTCCTCATTTCATGCTTCTTGCGACAATTTCATGACTGGGACTACAAGTGATGTGGAAAAATAGTGTCTACACCATAAGCCAACTGAAAATTGGACATCCCTATTGATTTCTTACTACTCACCATGTCTGCCCACAGAGCACTTTTTGTGCCAGTTCTTCTTGTTTTCCTCCAACATCTTATTTATGATATTAATCAAAGATTTATTAGAGGGTTCTGCTATGCCATTACCTTGTGGATAATAGGTGGTTTAGTACCCCAGTTTTATGTTTTACTTGTCACAGAACTCAACCATTCTCTTTGACTTGAATGCACCCGCATTTTCGGTAATGATCTTACGAGGACAACCAAAATGAGACAAAATGTTAGTCTCCAAAAACTGAATAATTACTAAATATGTTGCTTGCCTTATTGGGATCGCTTCGATCCATATATTGAAGTAGTTGTAAGCCATTAAGATCCATTTATGTTGTGTAGATGATGTAAGGTGAATCTCTCCGATAAATTAAAGGCTCTGAAAAGGTGCATGAATTGAAATAGGTTGCAAAGGTAATGCAAGAATTTTTCTTTTACCTTGAAACACCTGACACTCATGGAAACTCATCATTTTTTTTTACAAGTCTACAAAAAGAGTTGGCCAAAAATGTCCTGCCCTCAACACTTCGTTAGTTGTGGTTTTCCAAAACAAATGGCCTCCACAATATCCCCTATGGAAATCATTCATTACTTCTTTGGCTTCATTTTCAACTATGCAGTTCATAAAAATACCTCTGGGATCTTTCCAATAAATAGTGTTATCCAAAATGCAGTATTTGGAAGCCTTCAACTTCAATGACGTACCCTTACTCTCAGACATGCCTGGAGGAGGATTTAAATGTTGAAGAAAATATATAATGTTTGAATACTAAGGAGACGAAAGAAAAATATCAGATACCTGTATGAGAGTGCCATCCTCTTCTTCATCGAAAAATGTTGAAATGAGGTTGATGTCTAGATAATGTAAGTTTGACTCAGCCATGAGCTTGGATAAGCCCTGACCTTTGATTAGCTTTGGGTGCTTGATCTCGAGTTCATATTCTAGCATTGGTGCTATCCACTTCCCTCTTCTACCTTCCGGATCAGGCTGCATAAGAACATATTTTACAGCTGCATTGGGAACATAAGCCAGAATATGTGAATGTAAGATTTATACACATAAATCCTTCAATGCATTTACCAAAGCCAAGGCTTGCTTCTCAATGATATTGTACCGAAGGGCTGCATCCCTGATGGTTTTGCTGAAAAATGCAATGGGTTGCTCGGTCTTATCATTATTTTTCATCAAGACCGTAGCCAAGGTATGCTTAGAGGAAAATGAGAATATGATAAAATCAATAAAGTAATCAGGGCTGATTAAAACAAGGGTTGTGGTTAAGGAAAACTTTAATGAGTTAAAAGAATTTTTTTCATCCTCGAACCACCTTACCTGATTGTCTTTATTTAACATGTTGGTCATTTCTCGAATATTCTCAGCCAAATTTGGAATAAATTTGCGTAAGAAGTTCATCTTAGCATTGAAAGCTTGGATTTATTTACTCCGCAGAAAGTCATTTTTCTTAATAGCCTCAACTCGAGAAGGGTCAATATGGATTCCATTCTTGGAGATGATGTGACCGAGAAGGGTGCCCTCCTCCATGGAAAAAAGGATATTTTTTGGATTAAGAGAAATTCCTAATTTCCTGCATTTCTCAAATACAACTCGTAAGTGATACAAGTGTTCATCATCGGAATGAGAGAAAACTGTCAAATCCTCTAGATATACAACTAAGAAAACATCTTTCTCATCTGCAAAGGCTATGTCCATCGTTCGCTGAAAGGTGACCCCTGCATTCTTGAGTCCAAATGGCATCTTAGCATACTTAAATGTGCCCCAAGGTGTCGTGAAGGCAGTTTTGTCTTGGCCCTTCTCATGCAGTAAAATCTGATTGTATCCTAAATATCCATCAAGAAATGACATTTGGGAAGCTCCAACCACTCTCTGTAGGATGTGATCCATTTTGGGAAGGGGATAATTATCCTTAAGAGACACCTTGTTTAAATTCCTAAAATCAATACAAATCATTGTTTCTCTAGTTTTCTTCCTTACCGGAACTAGAGTTGATATACAGTCAGAAAATCTGATAGGAACAATGATGTCGGACTTGCAAAGTTTGTTCACTTCCTTTTCTATCGATGGAAGCAACCTCGGGTTGATTCATATTAGATTTTGTCTGAAGGGCATTTGGTCGGGCTTAATTGGAATGATATGTTGAATAATATTCTTATCATAAACCTTCAATTCTGCATAATCCCAAGTGAAAACAACAAAAAATTCAGAAAATAAATCAATATATTTGTCTTTTACCTTAGGAGATAAAGACTTGGACAGTTTGACCATATTAGGCTTTTCCGATGTTCTGATGACTATTTCCTCCACACCTTTCTCTGTAGGAACCAATGTCAGCTTCCTAGCAACATCATCTTGATCAAACAATTCTTCCAAAGGTATGAGACCTCTTGGAATATTGTTATCCTTCAGTTGTAATATATCAACCTGAGTGGCTTTGATGACTTAACCATCCTTGCCATAAACTTCATCAATGAAAGAATTCTCAAATTCACCTTCATTTTGCATAAAATTGTTTACTTATTTTTCATCCCAAAATACTTGCCAATAACACAAGTTGTTAGGGACAGTCGGCCAATGTTTTACATGGATTTCAGACTTCTTATTGGAAAATATAGGGATCTTGAAATTACTTGCTGTTGTAGCAAGCGAATCTTCCATGAGATTCTGACTTCTCGACACTTGAGACAATGTATGTTCAGAAAACATCTTTATGATATCTAGTACAACATTCCTGTATGCTCTCATTCATGGATGCTTGGCCTGATATTCCCTTTTGACCTATTTTATCACAAGTTCGGAGTCGCCATAACTGAAATTCTTCTTGCACCCAACCTTTTCAGGATCTTGAGGTCGGTGATCAATGCCTCATATTTTGCCTCATTGTTAGAATAATCAAAATCCAACTTGTATGAACATAATCTTACATTTTTTGGAACTTTACCTTGTTGATGAAGAGGACTATGGATCAAAATTCCAATGCATGCCCCTTATTTTTCCAAGGCACCATCAAAATCCATGGTCCAAAGAAAATTTTCATCTTCGAGGTGTTGGAAGTTTGATTTATGTTCTATCTCTACTTTCCAGACTACTTCTTCATTATGTTCTAAAATTTTCTCTACCTTATCTGACGACTACTCTAAAGAGCTAGGAAAAAATTATTTTCCCTCATCTAAAACTTCTCTAACACAATTGAAAATTTCTGGAATATCTTCTACTTCTACAAGCTGACTATCTACATCCTTCAAACTGCTATCATTGAACAAAATAAAGAATTATAGATCTATATGTACATCATTAATTGGCTGATTGTTAGGCTTCTATTTGTTGCTTATCATGTATTTCATCTTCTTTTCCTGGTACAACTTTGTCAATTTTCCAAAAACTGGGATGGTGGCATAAGAGAAATATAGTTTCAAAGTGCCTTTCAACTTTTCTCCCCAAGATCTCGACAGCAACATAACAAACCATGTTGGTATACCACCACATCCATCAAGACATTCTTTGCTGGAATTTTTTCAAGGGAAACAACCAAATCCTTTATGAGACCAAGACAATGGACACTACCTGAATCAAAGGAATACAATTCATGGTAAGGACGAGTGATATCTAGGCCCAATTGTTCCATAATGGCTTTTGGCATAAAATTATGGGAAACTCCAGAGTCAAGCATGGCATTGTGAAGAATACATTGGTTAATTTTCAGACTCAAATAGAATGGGGGAACTTCACTATCCTCTAACTAACTGTCTATTGATGGACCAAATATAAGTTCAGTTTGGTCATCTTCGAAATTTACCATATCATATAAAGGATCCACTTTTAACATTTTTTCTACATGAGACTTATACTGATGATTTTTGACAAGTTTAGTTAAAGGGATAGACACTTTTAATTTGGAAATTTCAGTTTCTAAGCTGAAAGGAATGAATTTGTCTACCTCTTTAATGACAATGTCTCTTTTGTTGGGTTGATCCTTTGGTGTAGCTTCCTTCTTGTGATTGTCCTTTTCTTTGCCCAATGTGCTTGTAGATGGTTGATTAACCTTACTCTAATTTGCAGCTGCAGGTTCTTTTCCTTTGTTCTGATTACGTTGAGGATTTTTCTTTGGTTGAGTATATTTTTGTTGGGATGCCCAATTCTAAATAGGATTAATTGTGACATCTCTACTCCTCAATGAGTATTACCTCTGCTGTGAGCTGAGTGCATTCAAATAGCCTTGTTGATAATCATCAGACTCAACCTCTAACTCATGATCATTGGCTAATATATAGTTTTCATCCTTAGGCACATATGTCTTCTCAACATACTCTTCATTTTATGTCAAAAATATGGTCTAGCCATCAGCTGTAAAAAATCGATTTTCTTCAACAATTGGATCTTCTTCTTCTTCCTCAACTACTTGAGCATAATTTTGTTGCAAGGGTGTCGAAATCTGTTGTTTTCGTGTTAGTTTCTCAGAAGCCCCTTGTTCTCTTTGTTTGATTCTGAATTGAGGCTTTTGTTTCTGTCCTATGAAGTTAGGATTTCTAACTTGTGCTTTTGGATGTCTTTTTGTAATGGATATCCTTTCAACCATCATTTCTAATGTCCTTATCAAAGTGTCCAGTTTTACCTCAGAGGATGAGGATGCTTCTTCTTTGATGGTTACTTTCCTCTCACCCTTCATCTTTGACTTCTTAATTGATAAGTTTTCTTCCACACTGACTGCATGTCTTCCAATGTTGTAGTATTCCTCTCTCACAATTGATATGCCATGTCCAGATCAAATCCATCCGGGTAATGCAAGATATCCAAACCTGGATGAGGTTTGATCTCATTTGGAATGGAATTGTATACTTGGTTGAAACGAGCTTTGAAATCTTGAACTGATTCATTCAGATTCCTTTTCAAATTATCATGTTTAGAAAGGATATGCAAGGGGTTCTTCTTCACATCCCATTGGGCTATGAAGGCATCAATCAGCTAGTCTCGAGTGGCTATTGAATTTGCAGCGAAATATCTAAACCAGGTTTTAACATCTCCAGAAAATCTCTGAACTATGATTCTCATCTTAGAATCATCAGCATCAATTTCTTCCAGGTCAATAAAGTCAGAGACTTTGACTATGTTTTTTTTTCCATTGATTTGAGAACACTCATCAAAGATAGGGAGTCTCTAGCCATAGCCTTGTGGTAAGGCATTGAGTTGAGATGGTAGAACAAGGGGTGAAAATATGGCCATGATTCCCGCTGAGTGAAGTATAGGAGTGACAATGGAAGGAGTTGAATGAATAGGTAGTGAAGTAGATGGTGTAGATGAAGAAGCTACAACTGACTCGAATTGTGTTGGGATGGGTAATGACTCTTGCTGATATTGGATTATGGATTTTTCTAATTAGTATTGAATTTGGTTTTCTATTGTTTCAAGCCTATAGAATTGACTCCACACTTTTGTGTCAAAGTCTGATTCAAATTTAATTACTTCAAAAGGTAAATTCTATTTGAGTTTGAAGGAATTAAAATCTATCTCAGATAATGATTTTAATTCAAAAATCCTTAATGGTTAAAAAACTATATCAGACAGTGAGGTTTTAGACTTTGATCAAAACAAAGACAGCTCAATTTTGAAATCAAAAGGTATGTCTTCGAGAGATAAAAATTTTGTTGGTAACGAAGAAGATCTTACCAATGGAATAGTATTTGACTAAATTTTTTTGTGTTGATATCTCTACTTCCAAACAAGCTTCTCTGGATCTTCAACTGGATCAGCTGGATGAGGATCTGGATTTGATCTTGTGTATCTCCTCGAACCCATAATGTTCACTGTTCAGCAACTTGGTTCTCTCCAACTTTCAGATCAGCCTCAATGAAATCTTAGACCTATCACCCAGAAGCAAAGAATTTGATGAACTAATGGTACAACCAAGGAATATCTATCACTCTCTTCCCTAGTATGGTCTCCAAGATGTTATCACTCCACCGGATCTCCAAGGCTGAGAAAGAGACCAACAAAGGTAACCACAGACCAATCTTTCCCCAAGTATCTAGCCCTACTAGACAGAAGAGGGATCTCTCCACAAGATCACAGCCAAGATGACTTTATCAATGATATTTTAGGCTAGGTATAGTAGCACTAGGGTTTGGTTGATTGATTTTGAGTGTTGGATGGTGAATATGTCAGGGAAGAACTAGGTCAGGGAAAAAAAGAATTGAAATCGGAAAGATCTGATGGGGCAAGGTAGGTAAGAACTTTAACACATTCATGTATCTTGATGTAGTGATTTAGACTGCTAGGGTTTCAGAAAATATCATGGAAATCATGAATTCTTTTCAATTAGAAGAAAGTGAACATGAAACTGTAATAATTCCTCCAAAACAAATCATCAGCTAATGAATTTTATCTATCTAACTTAGGAATCAATTACATTCAGAGATATCATGAATATGGAAATCATAATACATTCAAAAATTTGCAAACATACGAGGAAACAATGCTAAAACACATTACCACAGGAATCCCACCGAAATAGCTACAACTCTGTCTATTAGTTCCTACCAAAAAATCTGATTACACTAGTGTTCAAAGATCAATTACACATCATCCAACCCTTGCAATGACAAAGGAAATGAAATATATATACCAAAAAAACATCTCCCCACTCTCAGGGGTTGAATCCATGACTTGTGGAGCTGATCCCCAAAGTCCTCAACTGGAATCCTAATGACTAGGGAGGTTAAAAAACTCATCCCTATCATTCATGAAACGAATTCACTTGACCCAAAATTAAATATTTACCTGATGTGTCTACCTCTAGTGACTATTAATGACATAATTACATTTACATTTTACAACTACATCAGTAAATCTCCTTGGAATCCATCAATCAACTAAGAAAAATTAAAATTCTGAAGAAATTAGTCAACTGTAAAAAAACGCAGCGTGCTTGGGAAAAGTGAAGCGTGCTTGGTAAAAAGCGTAGTGTGGGCCTTCAAATCCACTTTTGAGTGACTTATTGAAGTCAAAATTGGGCCCAAAATAGCTCATTGGAAAGGTATTCCAGTCTAGTTTTCAACAATGTGCTGAAGCCCTGAAAATGGTTGAGTGGTGATCCTCAAAAATGCAATCTCCCAAGACTGGTAAAAAAGCACAATGTTAGGCTGAAAAAGGAGGCAGAAAGGTGTTTTTTGAAAGGTTTTTGACCTTTTCCACCTGTAAAAAGCTATTTTTTTGTGTGCCTGTAGTCAAAATTTTATTTAAACATAATTTTCTATCCAAATATGTAGATTTTTTCTCATTTGGAGGCCTCCACAAAAAATGCAGTGTGGCCCATGTTGTACTTTTTGCAAGCTAATTGTGCAAAAAGACTAAAATTTTACAAAAATGCCCAATAACTTAAAAACTTGCCCAAAAATATTCAAAAATGTTGGATGAAGTGCTAATGATGTATCTCAAGCAACTGAGGCATCACCAAGTAATTCAAGTTTTCCCTTCTCCTTTTGGATGATTAGGGTTTCCTTGAGTTTGTCCTTCAATTGCTTGATCCTGGTGTTGCAAATCTTGTTTCTAGTGTTGTATCGGTCAGCCATGTGTATCAACATATGATTATCCTTGTTGGCCTTATGAAGTAGCTTCCCAAGGTGTATATTCACTCTGTCAAGCCAAACCTTTCTATCATCATTTCTTTCTCTTGCAATTATTTCCTCAAAAGTGAGTTCTTCTGCCTCATGTTTCTCCTGCTCCAATGCTCTCCTAAGACCTCTTGTTTTTGGTATTTTCTTGGTGGTTTAGGACTCATCATGATCAGACTCATCATGTGCCACCACATCTTTTCCTTTGGTGTCTTTCCTCTTTGTCTTCAGCAAATCCAATTCCAAGAGCACTTGTTTGTCTTTCAGTTGCTTGTTTTCTTGCTCAAGGAAGGAGATGAAAAATTGTGGCCTTACCAAATTGTCCTACATCTCTTTGATTGTGGCATCTTTCTCTTTGATGATCAGGTTTTAGGTTTCATGATCATCTTGGAAATCCAAGTCCACCAAGTCAAAATCCTTTTCTACCTCATGATGAAGGTCTTCCTCCTCTTGAACAACTACCTCTTGTTGCTTTTGATGTCCCTGTTTTGCTGATGTAGAAGGAAATGACCCTTCCACAATCTGTGGAGCAAAGAATTTCCCAGGTCCTCTCTAATAGGTTTTTACCTATTTGTCCTCTTTGGTTTTCTTCACTGTAGCCCTACTATATAATCTAGTTTTCTTGTGTGAAATTGATGTAGGTGGTGGAATAGGTCTAGCAGGCTAATTTGGTGGTGTAGTGCATACATTTGCCTCAATGAAAGTCTCCCATGAAATGTTTAGCTGCTTGAGGTGGTGAACGAAAATGGTTTTAATCAGTGAATGATGAAAGAGGTTGTTAATTTGAAGCTCATACTCTCTGTTATGCCCTATGTATGCCATCTTTTCAATGCTTCTGTACAAGTAGTAGGGAAGGTTGAGAAATTTCACTCTAGTGAAATGCATGAGAAAACTGATGTGATAGTTGTACAATGTAGAGAATCTTCCCTCACAAGTGAATTATTTCATGATGTTCTTCATCATGGGAGAAAACCTGTTCAACAACTGACCAAAACGAAATATCTTTTTGATGTTATCTTTGTAAGGTTCCTCGAGGTAAGGTTCATATATTGGGGAATCTAAATCTTTAGTTTTGAAACTTTTTTCACCCACATTGGGTATCCCTCTTGTTGCTGCAATGATGTATATAGAAATGGTGAAAGTCACCCCTGCTATAGTCACTTGGTCTTTTTGTATGCTCCTGATAAAAACCCTGGTCAAAGTAGGATGGCTCTGCACTCTTTGTACCAACTCACAAAACTCAAAGCAACCTACATGTTGAAAAAATTTTACTGCCAAGGGTGATACCATCAATTCCCTAGTGTCTGATGGCTCTAGTCTTAGAATTCTCCCTCCTTTATTGTACGTTTTATTTCCTTCTTTTTTGGTGTTTCTTTCATCCTCCATTATGTTTCTCTCCTCCTCCATTATGTTCAGTTTTGTCTTGAAAACCTAGGGAAGAAGGGGAAGGGAAAGGGAGTAAGATTGTAGGGTTAGGGGGTTGGGATAAGCGAGGGAAAATTTGGGAAAGTGTGTAAGGGAGTTAGGAATCTTAGGGAAGTGATGGGGGGTGGAAAATTTTAAGGGAAATAGGGTAAGAATTTCAAATACAAGGAGGTGGTCTAACGTCCTAGAAAAGCGCACCATAGGGGTATGGTTTTAGGGCATAAAGCTTGGGAATGGGAAATGAGGGGATATAAGTGTAGTGGGGAGTGATTTAGGGTGTAAGGAAGATAATAGGTCTGGGGGAAAGAAATTTAACTTCACAAGGATGGAAACTAGGGTTTACTTACTTAAAACATGACATAGAAGGTAAGGGAGGGTATGCACCATAAATTTATGACCACAAGCTAAAAGGAGGGGCTTAGGATGTGCAACTTACTTGTAAATAAGAATAGAAACCCTGTGTTTCTGTTCAAAACCCTTGAAGATAAGCTTTGAAGTCATGTCTCTCCTCTGCAAAAAGCGTAGCGAACTAAGGAAAGGTGTAGTGAAGCCTTGCAAAAATCACAGTGTGCTTCTGAAAATTGCAACATCCCTTCTGCAAAAAGTGCAGCGCCTATGGAAAAAGCTTAGTGAATGACCGAGAACTTGGTTTTTTGCAGGAAAAAATGATTTTTTGCTTGGGAAACTTGCAGAGCTCAATGCTTGAGGATGAAAATGAATGACTTTTTTGTCTTTGAGGGCCTTTTATACTTGAAGAAATATCATTAAAAAACTTGGACCCACATTTCCTTTCTTTGAAATTAACTTTACATTGCTTCTTTACATTTTAATTCTAAATTTGATCTTTGAACTTCATTCTTTTATGGCTTAGGAACACTGATTGGATTTTTGGAACTTTACTCTTTTGTTGAAGGAACTTTGAGTGTGCATCTACTTGGAACTCTGAGAACTTATTACAAATTAGGAACATAAAATTACATTTTTCTCTGAAATCAAATTTACAAATCAAACTTACTGATCAAATTTATTTATTTCACTCCTTCATTTTCTGGACTTTATGCATGAAATGGTGATTTGATGACCTTGGAAACCGTAAGACCTAATGGAGACTTTTACTGAATGAAACCATGATGAAAATAACTAAAATGATGATGACAACTCGTGACTGATGGTACACTCAGCAAAGTGGTGAAATGAGCCATCAAGTGGTAAAATTTTGAAAGGAGTGAGATCAGACCTAGATCTACATATAGTGACCAAATTTTTGCATGATGACCTAAAGGAGTGACAAAAAATTCAAAATGGGACCCTAATATGACATGATAAGATTCTATTTGATCACTGGTGAAAGGAAGCAAAAACTGACACTAGCATTAGCTCCAGCTGGGGATGACAGCTCCTTGGAGGTGTCAAGAACACCGTAGACCAAGTAGCCTATCCATCAGGCATGGATTCAAAAGCTGAAAACAAACTGAATGCTGAAATATTGACTAAAAACTAACTAACTTAACTTTGAAAATATCAGAAAACCAATGAAACTTTATGGCCTTCACCTCGGGCTCCAAGCTTCGGTGATTCTCCGCTTCACACTTTGTAGAAAAGTTAAGCTGATATTTACAACCGAATTGGGAAATCTGAAATCTGCATAAAAAAATATAATGCTTAAGGAGCCTAATATTGACTGTTCCTCCTAAGCATTTGTCTCTATTCATCTCCTTCAATATGAAATCATGTTGTCCTCGGAAATTTGAGATCTTGTATGGCCATTTCCATAGGTTCTCAAATTTTTCGTGCTTCCCTTTTTCCTCGTTCCTTGCATCCCATAGGAGGACCACATCTTCAAGCTTCAAAACATCTGCCTTGGTCTTGCGGTCATATACCTTCTTTATATTTTCATGAAGCTTTGAGTTGTTATGAAAGACCTCATCTCTTGTTTGCTGAAGGTGGATCATCTGATTGATCCAGCGTCTTGCATCATTCTCCTCACTTCCTGCTTCTTCCAAAAATTTCATGACCAGGACTGCAAGTGATGTAGGAAAAATGGTTTCTACACCATAAAACAACTGAAAAGGGGACATTCCTATTGAATTTCTACTACTCACCCTATCTGCCCATAAAGCATTAACAAGCTTTTTGTGCCAGTTCTTCTTGTTTACCTCCAGCATCTTCTTTATGATATTAATCAAAGATTTATTAGAGGATTCTGTTAAGCCATTACCTTGTGGATAATAGGCAGTTGAGTGCCCCAATTTGATGTTGTACTTGTCACAGAACTCAACCACTCTCTTCGACTTGAATGCAGCTGCATTGTCGGTAATGATCTTATGAGGACAACCAAAATGAGACAAAATGTTAGTCTCCAAAAACTGAATAATTACTAAATATGTTGCTTGCCTTGTTGGGATCACTTTGATCCATTTAGTGAAGTATTCAATGGCCTTTAAGATCCATTTATGTTGTGCATATGACTTAGGGTGAATCTCTCCGATAAAAACAAGATCGCAATGCTGAAAAGGTGCATGTACTGAAATAGGCTGCAAAGGTAATGAAAGAAGTTTTCTTTTACCTTGAAACAACTCAAACTCATGGCAACTCATCACTGTTTTATACAAGTATGCAAAAATATTTGGCCAATAATATCCCACCCTCAACACTTTGTTAGCCGTGGTTTTCCAAAACATATGGCCTCCACAATCTCCCCTATGGAAATAATTTATTACTTCTTTGGCTTCATTTTCAACTAAATAGTTCAGTAAAATACCTCCAGGTTCTTTCCAATAAAGAGTGCTATCCAAAATGCAGTATTTGGAAGCCTTAAACTTCAATGACCTATCCTTACTCTTCAACATGCCTGGAAGAGGATTTAAATGCCGAAGAACATATATAATGTCTGAATACCAAGGAGACAAAATAAAAGTATCAGATACCTGTATCAAAGTGCCATCCTCTTCTTCATCGAAAAATATTGAAATGAGTTTGATGTCTAGAGCATGTAAGTTTGACTTAGTCATGAGATTGACTAAGCCCCGACCTTTGATCAGCTTTGTGGGCTTGATCTCGAGGTCATATTCCAACATTGTTGCTATCCACTTCCCTCTTCTACCTTCCAGATCAGTCTGCATAAGAACATGTTTTACAATTGCATTGGGAACATAAGCCAAAATATGTGAATGTATGATGTATACACAAAAATCCTTCAATGCCTTTACCAAAGCCAAGGCTTGATTCTCAATGATATTGTACTGAAGGGCTGCATCCCTGATGGTTCTGCTGAAAAATGCAATGGGATGCTTGGTCTTATCCTTCTTTTGCATCAAGACTGTACCCAAGGTATGCTTAGAGGCAAATGAGAATATGGTAAAATCAATAGAGTAATCAGGGTTGATTAAAATAGGGGTTGTGGTTAAGGGAAACTTTACTGATTTAAAAGACTTTTTGCATCCTCAGACAACTTTGCCTCATTGCCTTTCTTTAACATGTTGGTCATTTCTCGAATATTCTCAGCCAAATTTGGAATAAATCTGTGTAAGAAGTTCGTCTTACCATTGAAATCTTGGATTTCTTTCTTACTCCACGGAAATTCAGTTTTCTGAATAGCCTCAACCCAACAAGGGTCAATTCGGATTCCATTCTTGGAGATGATGTGACCGAGAAGCTTTTCCTCCTCCATGGCAAAAAGGCTATATTTTGAATCAAGAGAAATTCCCAATTTCCTGCATTTCTGAAATACAACTCTTAAGTGATACAAGTGCTCATCATCAGAATGAGAGAAAATGTTCAAATCATCTAGATATACAACTAATAAAACATCTTTCTCATCTACAAAGGCTATGTCGATCGCTCATTGAAAGGTGGCCCCTACATTCTTAATTCTGAATGGCATCTTAGCATACTTAAATGTGCCCCAAGTTGTCGTGAAGGCAATTTTGTCTTGGTCCTTCTCATGCACTAAAATCTGATTGTATCCCAAATATCCATCAAGCAGTGACATTCGGGAAGCTCCAACCACTCTCTATAGGATGTGATCCATTTTGGGAAGGGGATAATTATCCTTAAGAGAAACCTTGTTTAAATTCCTAAAATCAATAAAAGGCCTTATTTCTCCACTTTTCTTCCTTACCAAAACTAGATTTGATATCCAGTCAGAAAATCTGATAGGAACAATGATGTCGGACTTGTAAATTCTGTTCACTTCCTTTTCTATCGATGGCAGCAACATCAAGTTGATTCTTATTAGCTTTTGTCTAAAGGGCTTTTGGTCGAGCTTAATTGGAATGATACATTAAATCATATTCTTATCTTAAACCTTCAAGTCTGCATAATCCCAAACGAAAACATTATAAAATTCAGAAAATAAATCAATATATTTGTCTTTTACCTCAGGAGATAAAGACTTGGACAATTTGACCATCTTAGGCTTGTCCGATGTTCCGATGTTTACATCCTCCACACATTTCTCTGTAGGAACCAATGTTGGCTTCCTAGCAACATCATCCTGATCAAAATATTCTTCCAAAGGTATGAGAGCTCTTGGAATATTGTTATCCTTCAACTGTAATATATCAACCTGAGTGGCTTCGATGACTTGATCATCCTTGTCATAAACTTCATCAATGAAAGAATTCTCAAATTCACCTTCATTTTGCAGAAAATTGTTTACTTGTTTGTCATCCCAAAATACTTTCCAATACCACAAGTTGTCAGGGATAGTCGACCGATATTTTACATGGATTTAAAAATTCTTATTGGAAAATATAAGGATCTTGAAATTACTTGTTGTTGTAGCAAGCGAATCTGCCATGAGTTTTTGAATTCGCGGCACTACTAACAATGTATGTTCATGGAAAATCTTTAGGATATCTAGTACAACATTCTTGTATGCTCTCATTCATGGATTCTTGGCCTGGTATTCTCCTTTGACATGTTTTATCACAAGTTTAGAGTCGCCATAAACTGAAATTCTTCTTGTGCCCAACTATTTTAGGATCTTGAGGCCGGTGATCAATGCCTCATATTCCACCTCATTGTTAGAAAAATCAAAAGGCAACTAGTATGAACATAATATTACATTTTTTGGAGCTTTACTTTGCTGATGAAGAGGAATGTGGATCCAAATTCCAATGCTTTCCCTGTATTTCCCCATGGCACCATCAAAATCCATGGTCCAAAGACCATTTTCATCTTTGAGGTGTTGGAATTATGATTTATGCGCTATCTATAGTTTCCGGACCACCTATTAATTATGTTCTGAACTTTTCTCTACCTTATTTGATGAATTCTCTCAAGAACTAGGAAGATTTTCTTTTCCTTCATCTAAAACTGCTCTAACACAATTGAAAATTTCTAGAATATCTTCTACTTCTACAAGTTGACTATCTACATCATTCAAACCGCTATCATTGAACAAAATAAATGATTCTATATCTATATGTATAACATTAATTGGATGATTTTTAGGCTTCTCTTTTCTAGTTATAATGTATTTCATCTTCGTTTCCCGGTACAAATTTCTCAATAGTCTGAAAACTGGGATGGTGGCATAAGAGAAATCTAGTTGCAAAGTGACGCTCAACTTCATTCCCCAAGATATCGATAGCAACATACCAAACCATGGTGGTATATCAGCGACCACCACATCCATCAATATATTCTTGTTGGAATTTGTTCAAGGGAAACTACCAAATCCTTTATGAGACCAAGACAATAGACTCTACTTGAATCAAAGGAATACAAGTCATGGTAAGGACAAGTGATATCTAGGCGCAATTTTTCCATAATGGCTTTCGGCATCAGATGATGGGAAGCTCCAGAGTCGAGCATGGCATTGTGAAGAATACATTGGTGAATTTCCAAACTCAAATAGAATGGGGGGACTTCATTATCCTCTAACTGACCGTCTATTGTTGGATCAAAGATAAGTTCAGGTTGGTCATCTTCGACATTTACCATATCATATAAAGGATCTACTTTTAACATTTTGGCTACATGAGACTTATACTGATGATTTTTTACAAGTTCAGTTAAAGGGATAGACACTTTTATTTTGTAAATTTCAGTTTCTAAGTTGAAAGGAATGGATTTTTCTACCTCTTTATTGACAATGTCTCTTTTATCGGGCTAATCCTTTGGTGTAGATTCCTTCTTTTGACTATCATTTTCTTT
This sequence comes from Pinus albicaulis, assembly GCA_034641835.2. Lineage (NCBI taxonomy): Eukaryota > Viridiplantae > Streptophyta > Pinopsida > Pinales > Pinaceae > Pinus > Pinus albicaulis. The sequence goes on along the minus strand of CM076574.1, from coordinate 470,980,379 downwards.
GCCCAGTGTGCTTGTAGATGGATGATTAACCTTACTTTGATTTGTAGCTACAGTTTCTTTTCCTTTGTTATGATTAGCTTGAGTATTTTTCTTCAGTTGAGTATCTTTTTGTTGGGATGCCTACTTCTGAATAGGATTAATTGTGACATATCTACTCCTCAATGAGTATTTCCTCTACTATGAGCTGAGTGCATTCAAATAGACCTGTTGATAATCATCAGACTCAACCTCCAACTCATGATCATTGGCTAATATATAGTCTTCATCCCTAGGCACATCTGTCTTCTCAACATACTCTTTATTTTCTGTCAAAAATATGGGCTGGCCATCAGCTGTAAAAAGTGATTTTCTTCAACAATTGGATCTTATTCTTCTTCCTCAACTCCTTGAGCATAATTTTGTTGCAAGGGTGTCTGAATTTTTTGTGGTTGTGTTGGTTTCCACAAGAGCCCTTTGTTCTCTTTGTTTGATTCTAAATTGAGGTTGTTGTTGTTGTCCTATTAAGTAAGGATTTCTAACTTGTGCTTCCGACTGTCTTTCTGTAATGGACATCCTGTCAACCATCCTTTCTACTGTCCTTATAAAAGTGTCTAGTTTTACCTCAGAGGATGAGGTTGCTTCTTCTTTGATGGTTACTTTCCTCTCACCCTTCATCTTTGACTTGTTAATTGATAAGTTTTCTTCCACACTGACTGTATTTTTTTGCATGTCTTCTAATGTTGTAGGATTCCTCTCTCGCAATTGATATGCCATGTCTAGATCAAATCCATCCAGGTAATGCAAGAGATCCAAACCTAGAGGAGGTTTGATCTCATTTGGAATGGAATTGGATACTTGGTTGAAACGGGTTGTGAAATCCTAAACTGATTCATTCGGATTCCTTTTCATATTATCATATTCAGAAAGGATCTGCAAGGGGTTCTTCTTCACCTCCCATCGAGCTATGAAGGCATCAACCAGCTGGTCTAGAGTGGCTATTGAATTTTCATTCAAAGTTCTAAACTAGGTTTTAACATCTCCAAAAAATCTTTGAACTATGATTCTCATCTTAGCATCGTTGACATATATTTATTCCAGGTCAATAAAGTCAATGAATTTGACTATGTGTTTTTTTGTAGTGATTTGAGAACGCTCATCAAAGAGAGGGAGTCTCTGGCCATAGCCTTGTGGTAAGGCATTGAGTTGAGCTGGTAGAACGAGGGGTGAAAATCTGGCCATGATTCTTGCTGAGTGAAGTACAGGAGTGACAATGGAAGGAGTTGACTGAATAGGTAATGAAGTAGATGGTGTAGATGAAGAAGCTACAACTCACTAGGATTGTGTAAGGATGGGTAATGAATCTTGTTGATATTGAATTACGGATTTTATTGATTGGTATTGAAGTTGGTTTTCTAATGTTTCAATCCTATAGAATTGACTACAGTCATTTGCATCAAAGTCTGATTCAGATTTAATTTCTTCAAAAGATAAATTCTCTTCGACTTTCAAGGAATCAAAATCTATCTTAGATAATGATTTTACTTCAGAAAGCCTTAATGGGTCAAAAAATATATCAAACAATGAGGTTTTAGACTTTGATCGAAATAAAGACAGCTCAAATTTCAAATCAAAAGCCATGTTTTCGAGAGATAAAAATTTTGTTGGTAACGAAGAAGATCTTACCAATGGAATAGGATTTGACTGAATTTTTGTGCGTTGATATCTCTGCTTCCGAAAAATCCTCTCTAGATCTTCAACTGGATCATTTGGATGAGGATCTATATTTTATCTAGTGTATCTCCTCAAATCCAGAATGTTCATTGTTCAGCAAATTGGTTCTCTGCAAGTTTCAGATCAGCCTCAACGAAATCTTAGACCTATCAACCACAGGCAAATAATTTGATGAACTAATTGTACAACCAGGGAATATCTATCACATTATTCCCCAGTATGGTTGCTAAGATGTTATCACTCCACCGGATATCCAAGGTTGAGAAAGAGACTAGCAAAGGTAACCACAGACCAATCTTTCGCCAAGTAGATAGCCCTACTAGGCAGGAGAGAGCTCTCTCCACGAGATCACAGCCAAGATGAATGGATAAATTATATTTTATGCTAGGTATAGTAGCAATAGGTTTTGGTTGATTGATTTTGAGTGATGGATGGTGAATAGGTTAGGGAATAACTAGGTCAGGGAAAAAAAGGATCAGAATTGTAGAGACCTGATGGGGCAAGGTAGGTAAATACTTTAACACATTCAAATATCTTGATGGAGTAGATTTATACTACTAGGGTTTCAGAAAAGAGCATGGAACTCATGAATTCTTTGCAATTAGAAGAAAGGGAACATGAAACTGTAATAATTCCTCCAAAATAGAGCATCAGCTAATGAATTTTGTCTATCTGACTTAGGAATCAATTACATTCATATATGGCATGAATATGGAAATCATAATACATTCAAACATTTGCAAACATAAGAGGAAACAATGTTAAAACACATTATCACAGGAATCCCACCAAAATAGTTGCAACTCTATCTATTAGTTCATGCGAAAATGTCTGATTACACTAGTGTTCAAAGATCAGTCGAATCCATGACTTGTGGAGTTGATCCCCAAAGTCCTCAACTGGAATCCTAATGACTAGGGAGGTCAACAAACTCATCCCTATCATTCATGAAACCGATTCACTTGACCCAAAATTACATATTTAGCTGATGTATCTACCTCTAGTAACTATTAATGACATAATTACATTTACATTTTACAATTACATCAGTAAATCTCCTTGGAATCCATCAATCAACTGAAAAAATTTGAAAAATATGAAGAAATCAGTCAACTATAAAAAGTGCAACGTGCTTGGGAAAAGCACATCGTGCTTGGTAAAAAGCGCAGCGTGGGCCTTCAAATCCGCTTTTGAGTGACTTCGTGAAGTCCAAATTGGGCCCCAGATGGCTCATTGGAAATCTCTTCCAGTCTAGTTGTAAAAAATGTGCTTAAGATTTGAAAATGGTTGAGTGACGATCCTCAAAAATGCAATCTCCCAAGACTAGTAAAAAAGTGCAATGTTAGGCTCAAAAAGGAGGCAGAAAGGTGTTTTTTGAGAGGTGTTTGACCTTTTCCACCTGTAAAAAGATCTGTTTTTGGTGTGCCAGTAGTCAAAATTTGATGTAGACATAATTCTATATCCAAATATGTAGATTATTTCTCATTTGGAGGCCTCCACAAAAAGCGCAGCATGGCCCACACTACATTTTTTGCTGGCTGATTGTGCAAAAAGACTGTGAAATTTTAAAAAAAATGCCCAAGAACTTAAAAAATTTCCCAAAAATATTCAAAAATATTGGATGAAGTGTCGATGATGTATCTCAAGCAACCAAGGAGGCATTAGCAAGTAACTCAATTTTTCCCTTCTCCTTTCGGTTGATTAGAGTTTCCTTGACTTTGTCCTTCAATTTCTTGATCTTGATGTTGCAAATCTTGTTTCTGGTGTTGTATCGCCTAGCCATGTGTCTCAGCATATGATTATCCTTGTTGGCCTTATGAACAAGCTTCTCAAGGTGTATATTCACTCTTTCAAGACAAAACTCTCTGTCATCATTGATTTCTCTTGCAATTCTTTCCTCAAAAGTGAGCTCTTCTGCCTCATGTTTCTCCTGCTCCAATGCTCTCTTAAGGCCTCTCATTTTTGGTATTTTCTTGGTTCATTGGGCCTTATCATGATCAGACTCAGCATGTGCCATCACAACTTTGCCTTTGGTGTCTTTCCTCTTGGTCTTCATTAACTCCAATTCCAAGATTACTTGTTTGTCTTGCAGTTGCTTGTTTTCTTGCTCAAGGAAGGAGATGAAAAATTGTGCCCTTGCCAAATTTTCCTGCATCTCTTTGATTATGGCATCTTTCTCTTTGATGATTAGGTTTTAGGTTTCATGATCATCTTGGACATCCAATTCCACCAAGTAAAAATTATTTTCTACCTCATGATGAAGGTCTTCCTCCTCTTGAATAGTTGCCTCATGTTGCTTTTGAAGTCCCTATTTTGCTGATGTAGAAGGCAAGGCCCCTTCCACAATATGTGGACCAAACACTTTCCTAGGTCCTCTCTAATAATTTTTGACCTCTTTTTCCTATTTGGTTTTCTTCACTATAGCCCTGCTATATAATCTAGTTTTCTTGTGTGAAATTTATACTGGTGGTGGAATAGGTCTAGCAGGATGATTTGGTGGTGTAGTGAAGACATCTGCCTCAATGAAACTCTCCCTTGCAATGTTTAGCTACTTAAGGTGGTGAAGGAAAATGATTTTAATCAGTGAATGATGAAAGAGGTTGTTCATTTGAAGCTCACACTCTCTGTTCTGCACTATGTGGGCCATCTTTTCAATGCTTTTGTACAAGTAGTAGGAAAGGTTGAGCAATTTCACCCTAGTGAAATGCATGAGCAACCCTAATGTGATAGTTGCACAACCTAGAGAATTTTCCCTCACAAGTGAAGTATTTCATGATGATCTTCATCATGGGAGAAAACCTATTCAAAAACTGACCAAAAGGAAAGACGTTTTTGATGTTATCTTTGTAAGGTGTCTTGAGGTAAGGTTCATATAATTGGACATCCAAATATTTAGTTTTGAACCATTTTTCACCCACATTGGGTATCCCTATTTTTGCTACAATGATGTTTGTAGAAATAGTGAAAGTCACCCCTAATATAGTCACTTGGTATTTTTGTAGGTTGCTGATGAAAACCCTAGTCAAAGTAGGATGGCTCTGCACTCTTTGGACCATCTCAAAAAACTCAAGCAACCTACATGCTGAAAACATTTTACTACCAAGGGTGATGTCATCAATTCCCTAGTGTCTGATGGCTCTAGTATTAGAATTCTCCCTCCTTTATTGTATTTTTTCTTTTTTTCTTTTGTGGTGTTTCTTTCCTCCTCCATGATGTTTCTCTCCTCCTCCATTATGTTCAGTTTTGTCTTGAAACCCTAGGGAAGAAGGGGAAGCAAAAGGGAGTAATATTGTAAGGTTAGGGAGTTGGGATAAGTGAGGGAAAATTTTGGGAAGTGTGTAATGGATTTAGGAAGCTTAGGGAAGTGATGGGGGGTTGACATGTTTAAGGGAAATAGGGTAGGAATTTCAAATACAAGGAGGCGGTCTAGCTACCTAGAAAAGTGCAGTGTAGGGGTATGTTTTTAGGGCATAGAGCTTGGGAATGGGAAATGAGGGATGTAAAGGTAGTGGGGAGTGAGTTAGGGTGTAAGGAAGATGAATAGGGCAAGGGAGGGTATGCACCATAAATTTATGACCACAAGCTAAAAGGAGGGTCTTAGGAGGTGCAACTTATTTGTAAATAAGTGTAGAAACCCTGTGTTGATGTTCAAAACCCTTGAAGACGAGCTTTGGATCTGTGGCTCTCCTCTGTAAAAGGCACAGTGAACTGAGGAAAGGTGTAGTGAAGCCCTACAAAAATCGTAACATGCTTCTAAAAAATGCAGCATCCCTTTGCAAAAAGATCAGCGCCTGTGGAAAAAGCGCAATTAATGACCCAAAACTTGGTTTTTTGCAAGAAAAATCGATTTTTTGTTTGGGAAAATTGGAGAGATCGATACTTGAGGATGAAAAAGAATGACTTTTTGGTCTTTGAGGGAATTTTATACTTGAATAAATATCATTAAACAAACTTGGACCCACATTTTCTTTCTTTGAAAATTATTAACTTTACATTGCTTCTTTACCTTTAACTTTTGAATTTGATCTTTGAACTTAATTTTTTGATGGCTTAGGAACACTAATTGGCTTTTTGGAACTTTACTCTTTTAATGGAACTTTGAGTGTGTAGCTACTTGGAACTCTAAGAACTTATTACAAATTAGGAACAAAAAATTACATTTTTCTCTGAAATCAAATTTACAAATCAAACTTACTAATGAAATTTGTTTATTGTCACTCCTTCATTTGTTGGACTTTATGCATGAAATGGTGATTTTATGACCTTGGAAACCCTAAGACCTAATGGAGACTCTGACTGAATGAAACCATGATGAAAATAACTGAAATGATGATGACAACACATGACTGATGGTACACTCAGGAAAGTGGTGAAATGAGCCAGCAAGTGGTAAAATTTTGAAAGGAGTGAGATCAGACCTAGATCTACATCCAGTGACCAAAAATTTTCACGATGACCTAATGGAATGACAAAAATTTCAAAATGGGACCCTAATATGACATGATAAGAGTCCATTTGATCAATGGTGTAAGGATGCAAAAACTGACACTAACATTGCCTCCATCTGGGGATGATAGCTCCTTGGAGGTGTCAAGAACACCGTAGACCAAGTATCCTATCCATCGGGCATGGAGTCAAAAGCTGAAAACAAACTGAATGTTGAAATATTGTCTCAAAACCAACTCAAAATTGACTCAAAACTTACTGACTTAACTTTTAAAATAGCAAAAAACCATTGAAACTTTATGGCTTTCACCTCAAGCTCCAATCTTCGGTGATTCTCCACTTCACACATTGCAGAAAATTTAAACTGATATTTACAATGGAATTGGGAAATCTGAAATCTGCATCAAAAAAATATAATGCTTAAGGAGCCTACCATTGACTGGTCCTCCTAAGAATTCATCTCCATTCATCTCCTTCAATATGAAATCATGTTGTCTGTGAAAATTTGAGATCTTGTATGACCATTTCCACAGGTTCTCAAATTTTTCGTGCTTCCCTTTTTCCTCGTTCCTTGCATCCTATCAGAGGACCACATCTTCAAGCTTAAAATCATTCGCCTTGGTCTTTTGGTCATGTACCTTCTTTATCTTTTCATGAAGTTTTGAGGTGTTATGAAAGACCTCATCGCTTGTTTGATGAAGGTGGATCATCTGATTGATCTGACGAAGTACATCATTCTCCTCACTTCCTTCTTCTTGTAACAATTTCATGGTCGGGACTGAAAGTGATGTAGGAAAAACAGTGTCTACACCATAAACCAACTGAAAAGGGGACATCCCTAATTATTTCTTTATACTCACCCTATCTGCCCACAAAGCAATAACAAGATTTTTGTGTCAGTTCTTCTTGTTTTCCTCAAGCATATCTTTTATGATATTAATCAAAGTTTTATTAGAAAATTATGCTAAGTCATTACCTTGTAGATAATAGGTAGTTGAGTGCCCCAATTGGATGTTTTAATTTTCATAGAACTCAACCATTCTCTTCGACTTGAATGCAATCGCATTATCGATAATGATCTTATGAGGACAACCAAAATAAGAAAAAATGTTAGTCTCCAAAAACTTAATAATTACTAAATATGTTGCTTGCCTTGTTGCGATTGCTTCGATCAATTTAGTGAAGTATTCAGTGGCCGTTAAGATCCATTTATCTTGTGCAGATGATGTAGGGTGAATCACTCCGATAAATTCAAGGCCCTACTGCTGAAAAGGTGCATGTACTGAAATAGGCAGCAAAGGTAATGGAAGAATATTTATTTTATATTGAAACACCTGACACTCATGGAAACTCATCACTATTTTGTACAAGTATGCAAAAAGAGTTTGCCAATAATATCCCTCCCTCAACACTTTGTTAGCCATGGTTTTCCAAAACAGATGGCCTCCACAATCTCCCCAATGGAAATCATTCATTACTTCTTTGGCTTCATTTTCAACTAAACAGTTCGGAAAAATACCTTTGGGGTCTTTCCAATAAAGAGCATTATCCAAAATGCAGTATTTGGAAGCCTTCAACTTCAATGACCTACCCTTACTCTTAGACATGCCTGGAGGAGGATTTAAATCCTAAAGAACATATATAATGTCTAAATACCAAGGAGATGAAATAAAAATTGCAGATACATGTATGAGAGTGGCATCCTCTTCCTCATTGGACAATGCTGAAATGAGGTTGATGTCTAGAGCATGTAAGTTTGACTCAACCATGAGCTTGGCTAAGCCCTAACCTTTGATCATCTTTGTGGGATTGATCTCGAGGTCATATTCTAACATTGTTGATGTCCGCTTCCCTCTTCTACCTTCCGAATCAGTCTACATAAGAACATATTTTACATCTACATTGGGAACATAAGCCAGAATGTGTGAATGTAATATGTTTACATGGAAATACTTCAATGCCTTTACCAAATCCAATTATTTCTTCTCAATGATATTATACAGAAGGGTTGCATCCCTGATGGTTATGGTGAAAAATGCAATGGGCTGCTCGGTCTTATCCTTATTTTGCATCAAGACCGCAGCCAAGGTATGCTCATAGGCAAATGAGAATATGATGAAATAAATAGAGTAATCATAGCTAATTAAAACATGGGTTGTGGTTAAGGAAAACTTTAATGAGATAAAATACATTTTTGCATCGTCGAACCACTTTACTTCATTTTATTTCTTTAACATGTTGGTCATTTCTCGAAGACTCTCAGCCAAATTTGGAACAAATCTATGTAAGAAGTTCATCTTGGAAGCTTGGATTTATTTCTTACTCCACGGAAATTCAATTTTCTACAATTTTCTAAATATCCTCAACCCGAGAAGGGTCAATCCGAATTCCATTCTTGGAGATGATGTGACCGAGAATCTTGCCCTCCTCCATGGAAAAAAGGCTCTTTTTTGGATTAAGAGAAATTCTGAATTTCATGCATTTATGAAATACAACTCTTAAGTGATACAAGTGTTCATCATCAGAATGAGAGAAAACTGTCAAATCATATAGATATACAACTAAGAAAACATCTTTCTCATCTGTAAAGGCTATGTCCATCGCTCGCTGAAAGGTGGCCCCTGCATTCTTGAAAACCCCCAAAAATAGCGAGTAGTGTCGCAAAAATACCTGAAAACCCTCTTTACTATTATCCAATTCGCTTCACGGGTTTAGACATATACATTTTCAATACTCACACATGTGAAATGTCTGGTCCAGTACATACCATTGCATACATCAAGCTTCCAACTACACCATCATATGGAACATAAGACATGTCCTCTTCGTCTTATGTCTTGGGACACCTATGTGTGGATAAATTTACACCTACATGAATAGACACCTTTACTAGTTTACATTCTTGCATATTGAACCTATGCAATATTATGTCTACATACTTCCTCTAACTTAACTAGAGATTATTTTTTTATCGGTCTCTTCAATCTCCATGTCCTAGATAAAATTCGTTGCACCGAGACACTTCATATCAAGTTTAGAGGACAATTGATTTTTCACTTCCTGGATAATTTCCCTATCATTTCCAATTAGAAAAATATCATCCACATATAATACCAAATAAATAAGATGGTCATCAACTAATTTGAAATATATACAGTGATATTATTTTCTCCTTATGAAGCCAAGTTCCAATATATAAATATCTATTTTGGTTACTACATCCTTGGCTCCCTTACAATGGAGTCTTTCGAAGCCTTTTAAAGGATTCATTACATACAATCCATGGGCATGAAACCACATTAAAGAAAAATAGTGTGCCTGAAACCACCACTATTGACTAAAAAAAATGTACTCTTTCACCCAGTCAAGTTTATCTAACACTTGCTTCCATATGCATTGCCAACAAAGATAGCTTCATCTATTTTGGTATTAAACTTGCCTAAATTATATTAATTTATCTTTATGTATCACTTTCTCCCAAATACTTTGAAGTATTTGACTGTAGTTGGCCGACATTTCCATAATTCCTAAGGTGTCTTGATATTGTTCATTCTAATTTGTGTTCTATTCAAAATGTAGATTGTCATGTCGATTACTTATCCTCCAAAGGTGTCTAGTAGTATGGCTTCATTCAACATTGTTCTAGTAATTTCATGTACATTTATTTATTCCTTCTTACAACTCCATTTTTTATGGAGTATTTTCTACCAAAAAATGTTTCTTTTTCCTAGGTTTCTCATGAAATTCATTAAATTAATTCATGGTAAACTCACCTCATATCTATAATCTTATGCAATCAAATTTTAAATTAGTCCCATTTTTAGCTAGGGCTTTTAAAGAATTAAACTTCTCAAATGCCTTAGAATTTTTTTTAATAAATGTAACCCATGTCATTCATATATAATCATCAATAAGGAACAAAAAATAACTCTCACCTTTCAAATTTTGTGTTCTTGCTAGCACGCGGAGGTTTGTTTGTACAAGTTTCAATGGCTTTTATGTTGAGTGCTTCGTTTTTTGTAACTAACTTTGATTTTATTCCCATTATAACATGGCTTGAAATAATGTTTGCATATTTTGATATCAATAGAATATATCTTACTTCTTGTGTCTTGGTGTGTTTTACTAGATTGTCAAATTTCATATGACCCATCCTTCTATGGCATAGATTTCGTTTACTTGTCCCACAACATTTTTCTCCATTGAATTCATTGAGGAGGTACACATTGCTTGGGTTCTATTTTCATTTTCTGTTGGAAACTTGACTAAACTAAGAGGGGGCGATGAATCAGTTTAGTGCACTCATGGAAAAATTTTATTTTTTTATTTTAATCTTTGTTTGAACTATTTAATTCGTAGCATAATAAATTATAAACAACAAATTTAATATACAAATAACATATAATATGTGAACAATATTAAATCAACACATAAAAGCAACAAACATGGACACTAGATATAAGTGGAAACCCATAAAGGGAGAAAACAGTGAATTTATTATTATTTTGATGCAAAGGAAAGCTCCTACTCCCTTGTTACATCAGATTTTATGTAGGCTCCAACCTACAGGAGGTTGCTACCTTAATTATTTTGCAAGCTTCAATTTGCAAGGAATCCCCAACTCCCACAATTTTTCTGTAGGCTACAACCCACAAGAGGTTTCTACCTCAACAAACTCCAACCTGTTCTTTTTCAAGTTACAACTTGAAAGGAGACTACAATCCCTTGATACATATAAAAATAATTTGCTAGTTTACCTGGTCTTAAGTTCAACATACCACCATCTTTTTTTTTCTTATTTTCTTCCTCAAAGTTGCTTCACATCTACTCTAATTTTCACCAGGTAAAAAGAACTCACAATAAATTAATCAAACCTCACATACTCTCTAACCCTATAAACTTAAAACCTTCCAACCTGTTATTCCTTGGGAGACAATCTTTGGTTGTACAGAGATTAGTTCCCAATAAGTTTACTACAATTTTTAAATAAAATTGTTCGTTGTACCTTCATGTTGTAACCCCATAAAATTATATTTTAAACCCCTTAATATTTACAAGGAACAAAGCCCCTCACAATGCCTTCAAATGATGAATATGAATGAACAAAGAAAATGATTAAATGTTGGTGGAAAACCTTTAACAATATGTTGTTATCACAAAAACTATTATCTCTCGTTTTAGTAGAACGTGATTGAAAGAAATGAAATTGGAATAAATGAGTGCATTTAAGGAATTTAACTCTAACTTACTGATGTACAATTAGAGATGAGAAGCTACATTACTTTATTCTAAGAGAGAGGAAACATACACATGATGAAACCAGAAGAACTAATCACATTCATAAAATTTTGGAAAATCTTCTGAAAAGATTTATTAATATCATAAAGAAAAGGTACACAACTTAGAAAAACTCATGAGGCCCAAATTTTGGAACCTATTTTCTCTTTTGAAAAAGTCTTAAATACAACATTTTAAAATGGACAATTATAAAACTATCAACTTCTCAAACTTTTTCCTCTCGGTCATTACATAGAAAATATAAAATTAAAAGTTTCTTTAGAAAATAAAGAAAAATACTAAACAAAACATATGATCATTGAGTTGCCTGAGATCCTGGAACAGAGGAGGCTCTTGTTTCTTCATCTGTTGCATGTGGAGACATCCACTCTTTGCACTTTCTCCAAAGGTCCACATTAGATCTAGGGCAATTAACAACCTTGACATGTACCATCCTAACATTAGAGATCCTGGAATATGTAGGTCTTTTTGAAAACAAATTCTTCATCATCCAAAGCAACCGGAAGTATTTATGCAAGTAATTCACAATGGTGGTTACTTTTAAGACAACAGTCTTCTCATGGGAATTTCCAATATTACTCTTTGATTCCACAAGTAGTGTCTCATATGTTTCCCAAGGGAGAATATTTTCTTGTTGATCCCAACAGGGTGGTAGACTAGCCCTAGTCCTTTTATCAAATAATATATTGAATCTCACCACTGCTTTTTTAACTTCATTCAGTTGTTTCTCTGCAACTTTCTTGTATGAATTCTTCATAATCATCCTATTCCATTCCAGCACACACCGATTTATATCGTCAATTCCAAAACCTTTTAATTCTTGTGTAGACTTAGAGTTTCTGAAATTAATCAATATTTTAGCATATGAATCTCTCTTTTGTGAATTTTGTTTATTTGTCACAATCACTCCCTCCAAGTCTCTCACAATGCTCTTTTCTTCTCTAATAATAACAAGCAGATCCCACACAATATTGACAATTTCAATAATATTAGTCCATATGATCTCTCAAGCTTGAATAAGGGACATATTCCCTTTCACCTTCTCCTTGAGTTATTTGATTTATTGAAAGGAAATTTGGTAATGATGTATGTACTTCTCAGCATTGTCCTTTGTCATTTGCACCTATTTTCTGTAGCTCTTATCACCTTGCATGAATTTTCCAAATCTCTTTGAGTCTTTTTTAAATCAGTCTCTATCATCTTTAACTCAGTCATCACTTGAGTTAATTTGGCAGCAGGGTCTTCAGAATATTATGAAATAACAATAGTACAAACATGAGAATCTAATTTATTTTCCAACATGTCATTTACCTCTTTCAACTTAGATATCTCCCCATATTTAGCCAACGGAGCTTACAAAAGCTGATCTTTTTCTGTCTCAACTTGAGCTACTTCAGTAGCCATTGGATGTTCACCAGTGGGAAGCTTGAGCTTCTTTTTCAAGGTCTTAATTTTAGATTCAGCGCTCTGCAACAATTTCTGAACTACTAACTTATCTTCAGGATTAACACCAATCTTGACAATGATCTTCTTCAACTCTTCATTTTGTGTGGAGTAAGCTCTAAAATTTTCTTTCTCCAATTTTAATTTCTTAATTACCTTACCCAATATGTTTTCAACTTTAGCAGTAGCTGAAGTGGTCTTTTTCAAATCATTAAAAATCAGTTGTCTAGCTTTCATATAAAGGTTGATCTTATCCGGGAGAGGAATATTTTTTGCATCTACTGTTAAATTAACAATTTTAAAAGAATTAGAATACATCACATTCATAGCTAAAGGATGAGAAAAGGCTATCCTCAGCTGATCCTTTTATAGGTCCATTATTGTCAACAATCTAGTCTACTCAAGAGATATTTGAGCCTCTGACTGAGATTCAATGTTCTCTTTTATACTCGTGTTTCTTTACTCAATTTGTGAAAATAACTGCTTGATATTAGAAAAGGAATCATGGCTTGCGCCCTCAAGAACAGGAGATGAGGGAGTAAAAGAAATTTCACCCAGCTGCAAAGAATATCCAGGCATAACTAAAGAACTACTCTCCTCCACTGTCTTTTCTTTCTTGGCTTCATTTTCCACATCAATTTCCAAGTCAATTAATTCCTCCCTTCCTCTTTTGAGCCCCTTTTTAGTAGGATGTGGGGTTTCAACCTCCATCTGCACAGATGTAGAATTATGTCCACCATTTTCCATATTTTCTACCTATGGTCTGGGTTCATGAACAAAAGGAGAATACTCATTCTCCTACATGAGATTGGAAATTACATGATATGGGCCATAGGCCCATTTCTCTTCTAACAAAAAATGCATATCATTCAACATTTTGTGATCTTCCTCAATGGGTTCTCTATTATTTACAATGAATGGGCCCACATTCCTAGGTAATTTGAATAAATGACCCTTCTTCACAGGCACAAAATGAATTTGATCCACATTAAGAATTTTCCTGATGAACTTCAAGGAAAACATTCTCATAGGAACAAAAATAGGAAGTATGAAAGGTTCTACATCAGCTCCATCCAACCTAATCTTAGTTTGATCCTCATAGGAAAATGAATCCCCAAACTTTACATCCTTTCTTAATTGTAGAAATGATTGAGCTTTGGGAAAAAACTGTGGTGCAGGTGATCCATTCAAAATTGAGTACAAAATGGGAAGGAAAGAAGAAGTAAAATAAAACAGAGCCTCATTTCCCACCTAGTTCCTTACTAAATTTGTCTATAAAACCATTGACTACTTATTTTTATTCACATCCACAATATTTAATCCTAATTAAGTAAAATTTTCCACATGACTGTAAAGAAATAAATAGGTAACCAGGGATGGAAACCTAAAACTCCCACTAAGTGACAAAATCATGAATCGAGATTATTTACAGAATTCTCCAAATAAGTGGGAATATCTAAAACCATCCCAAGATTCATCATTAAAGCAAACATTCCAAAATTTTCCCTATCTATCATTAAAACGTCTTCTTTACCCAAAATTTTAGCCAAAATTTGGAGAATTGGTCTCATGTCTTCAGTAAAGAGGCTTAGAGGGAATTTCTCTGAATCTAGGGAAAATTGTGCCTTTTTGGGCATTAAGTAAAACATAATCTGAGTAAAATCAGCTCCAAGAAACTCTTCAAAATATATGGAAAGGGATGCATAAGAGAAACCTAAATATGATTCTGCATAGGGATAACAGAGAGATTTCATAATTTACTTAGTAGATACTTCGAAAACATTTTCCCCTAACTGGTTCATTACAAAACATTTTTGAGGGTACATAGCAGAAACCAACCAGTGAATGAACTCCGAGAACAGATAAGTTTGTGGGACAAAAGCTGACAAGACTCCATAGTTGATTAAAGCATAGTAGACTAGTAATTTAGACTGGTTGAGAATGACATGCCAGTATGGAAGTGAAATGAATGAAGGTGAATAACAAGACAAGTGATATGACACAAAAGGGTGATGTAGATGGTGACATGACTGGCTTGCTTGTTGATGTCGTGGGCTCGCCTACTATCTTCACTACGAGGGGACTCCGCAGTACGGGATAAATCCCATAGTAGTGCCCCCACAGTTAATTTGGGTTGATCGTTTGAGTCAACGGTAGGAGGTCAAAGATTCTTGCAGAGGCACTCCCTTTGATAACCCTCGAGCGATTTGTGATGTCATGTTTGTGCCATCATGCAAACGCTATAGAATACATGGTCCCCACGTTGTAACCCACTCATTATTAAACACTATGTGTAAGTACGGATCCCACTTGTCTGCCACAATGTACTCCAACAACCTTTAGCACATCATTATTCAAAAAAAAAAAATTTGTACATATGTATTTTTATTTTTATTTTCTAGAAGATATATTACCATATATACAACATAGAAAAAATCAAAACAAGCCACAACATCTGGCTCCACCTGGGGATAGTGTTTTTTTTGCAAAAGGACACTAAGAACCATAGATTAGTGCCTTCACTTTAGGCATGGATTCAAAGGTGAATTACACATTGTAATGAGTTACTCACTGATGTAGGAATTATATAACTTATGTGTTATATATCCAATATTCTCCTAATCACACACTATTTTTACTTCATGCACAATACAGAATCTATTCCACTATTGATCATCACATGAGGAAATTAAATCAATTGCAATGCACACATGAAACCATAAAAATTCACACATATGAACACAGTGTTTTAACGGGAAAGCCTAAAGATAAAAGCCCCAACTATCTGTATATAATATATGTCATAGAGATCATGTAATAATCCTCATACAAAGCTGATCATATCAAGCTCTCAGTACAATATAATCGCTACACACTAATCAGGCTTGATCTAGCAAATCCATGCACTGATCTCTGCCACCTGCTAGCCTGCCTCTACTGCGCAATCCCTACTGAATAATGGCTCTGAATGAACTCGAATCCACCTGGCTTGCATTGCGCAATCCTCATTGGCATCTCTACTGAGTTTTGGATGCAATCAATGCATCACTATAGTCACAACTGATAGTCACACTTGCTCTTTCACCTATCTCTCCACTAGTCTCCACTGACACTGTCCATGCACTGTAGTTAACTGATGTATTATTCATTTGATTAATGAGTTATTATTTAGTGAATTAATTAATAATTTATTCACACCACTCTCACTAGTGTATCATTCAGTTGGACTAGATACAACTAGCTCAACTGTATCTAACTGAGTTAAACTGAACACAACTCCACCAACTACTTCTATAACTCCACCAAACTCTGTCATATGAGTTCTAACTGAAGTCCTCATGCATTAGCTCCAGTAAACCCTCAGGAATAGCATAATTTTTTTTGTCATCTTTTGTGCCACATCTATGCACTTAACTGAAGTGATCCAAGAGAATAAGATAATGTTTTGAGTCCAAATATTATTAAGAGCTAATAATATTCGACATATCTATTTTTAGACTGGAAATCTAAAAACAGATTCCGCGCAATATGTCTAAAAATAGAAGTCCATCTATTTTTCCAACTTGACCAACCATCCACAAATAGCATCCTGCAACTTATAGAATATGATCGACATGTCTAAAAATAGACTTTGTGCCAAAAATAGCTTGCGGGCCCACTTAGTGAAGGCGACTCTTTTCACTAAGCTCATCATCTTGTTGAATCTCAACACTCCCTCTCAATAATATATGGATTATCTGCCACCCCGTTCCTGTCTCTATGGTATTCGAATTTGCTCCTAGTGAGCGCCTTCGTCAGAATATCTGCATCCTGATCCTCCGTAGAAATGTAAGATAGTAACATGATCTTCCACTGCACACAATCTCTGATATGATGGTACTGAATGTAAATATGTTTAGATCTATCATGAAATACTGGATTAACCGAGAGTTTAATGCAACTTTGATTATCACAATATATCATAGTAGGATCTAAGTGTGAACCGAACAACCCGACCAGGACCATCCTCATCCATATAGCCTCGCATGCAGCCAAACTTGCTGCCATGTACTCAACCTCTGCTGAACTGAGTGCCATGGATCTCTGTTTCTTGCTGTACCAAGAAAATGCTATATACCTGATACTAAATATCCCTCTAGATGTGCTCTTTCTGTCTGTTGGGCTCCCTGCCCAATCTGCATCTGTGAAGCCATGCAGCATCAACTCATCCGACTATCTGTACCACAGTCCATATCCCAATGTGCCCCTGAGATACCTCAGGACATGCATGCCTGCCTTCCAAAAGAGCTTGGTAGGCTTAACCATAGCTTGTGAAAGCTGGTTAACAGCGTAGCATATGTCTGGTCGTGTATTGACTAGATACATGAGCGAACCAACCAACTGTCGATAAACAGTGGCATCCACTACCTCTACCAATGTAGCATCCTCTTTCCTCCAACCACCAGGAAGAGGAGTGTCGATAGGCTTGCAGCCTTGCATGTTGAACTTCTCCAGTATCTCTTGGGAATACTTTCCTTAAGACACAAATAGTCCACCCTTCCGCTACCAAATTTCCAATCCCAGGAAATAATGAAGGAGGCCCAAGACCTTCATCTCAAACTCCTTTGCAAGATCTGCCTTGCATGAGTGTATCAACAATTCATCACCTGTTAGTATCAAATCATCTACATAAATTACAATGATCAGCAACTTACCCTCAACCACAATCTGGTACAGGTTAGGATCCACCTCACTCTTGGTAAAACCAAGTCCGGTGAAATAATTGTCTATCTGTGTGTACCAAGCACGAGGTGCTTGTTTCAGCCCATACAATGCTCTTTTGAGCCTGCACACATGCGACTCGCTGCTGAAGATTTTGAATCCTTCAGGCTGCTCTATGTACACCTCCTCCTCAATGACTTCATTGAGAAATGAAGTCTTCACATCCATCTGATGAATGTGCCAACCCATCTGCACTGAGAGAGAAAGGATGGTCCGTATGGAAGAATACCTTACGACAGGTGCAAAGTTTTCTTCATAGTCGATCCCCTCGATCTGTGAGAAGCCCTGGGAAAAAAATATTTCCTTGTACTTCTCGACGCTCCCGTCAGCAGCTTGCTTCACTTTGTAGATCCACCTCGAACCTACCACTAATTTCCCTTCCGGCCTTGGTACAATCTCCCATGCACTATTTCTGACAATCGAATCATACTCTTCCACCATGGCATCTACCCATGCAGGGTCCTCCACAGCTTCTTCGAAAGAATATGTTTCTGTCACGATACACTTTCTCATCAGAGCCATGTATCCAGTAAATCATTCAGGTGATTGTCTCTGTCTACGTTGTGATGTAGGTGCTCCTACATTCTGCGCTGCATCAATATTCAGTCGCTCAGCTTTTTTATTATGCTTCTGCCCTCTGATTTTTGGCGCTACATGAGTGGTTTCTTCCACTCCATGAACCTCCTCTTATGGCTGATCCACATCCTGAGGCTCATATTTAGGAACTAGTATCTCCTCATCTGCATGCACGTGTAGCTCCCTCTCAAGCGACAAATTCATGGCTTTCTCCTCATGAAATACACACGATAGTTGTGGGGTGTTTTTGTGTACCCCAAAAATATCCCAACCTCTGCGGTTGGCTCCAGCTTCTTCCTGGCATCCTTCATCACATGAATGTAAACAGGTGAGCCAAAAATATTCAAATGAAAAATATCAGGCTTCTTACCAGAAAACGCCTCTTCGGGTGTACTCATGCCAAGTACTCTATGAGGACAATGGTTTTGCACATAAACTATAGTGTTGCATGCTTCAGCCCACAAGTGTATGGGAAGGCCCTGATCATGCAACATCGCACATGCAGCACCCACAATCGTTTTGTTCTTTCTCTCCACGACCCCATTCTGATGTGGGTTATGAGGCGCTATGAGCTCTCTTCAAATTCCTTCTGCACTGCAAAAGTCTTTGAATTCACCAAAGATGAATTCGCCACCATTATCACTCCTAAGAGCCTTTACCTACTTCCCTGACTCTTTCTCAACCAACACCTTGAACTCGCAGAACTTTGAGTATGACTCGCTCTTCTTCTACATGAAGAAGATCCAGCACTTACGAGAAAATTCATCAACAAATATCACATAATACCTGTGATTTGCTGTCAAAGCTACTGAGAAATATCCACACACGTCTGTGTGAATTCTCTCAAGGATCATCGTGGCGCGACTATCCTTCTCATGAAAGGTGCCTTTCACAAATTTTCCCAAAGTACATCCCTTGCACTGATCTGACTGCACAAGTGTACCCTTAGGAAGCCCGATAGAAATCTGCTACAAAATTTTCAAAGCGCCATGGTGAAGATGGCCCAATCTCCTGTGCCAAAATTTGCCCTCATCCCGACTCACCACTCCTTCTACTTTGCCTGCCATTGGTGTGCAGCCATCTACCTACAATTGATAAAGGTTCCTAACTCAAACCCCTATCCTCCAGGTTTCACGATTTGCCTTATTGCGCAGGAAATCCTTTCCCTCACTAAATACAACATCATATCCCTTGTCTTCCAACATCGCCACAGAGATCAGATTCTTCTTCAATCCTGGAACATGCATGACATACTTTAATATGAAAGGCTTACCAAACTCCCTCTTAAAGGAAATGTTCCCGATACCAGTCGCACTGTATCTACCATCATCACCCATCTCGATGTGCCCTCCAAGATCCTTCTCATCCAAATCACTGAACAAATATTTGTCTCCGGTCATATGGAAAGACGCACCACTGTCAAGAAACCACATCGATCCCATCACACTTGAAACCAAGCATGTGATCAGCGAAAAATATAGCTCAAAATACGAGGCTAAGGCATCTCCAGCTGCATATCCAGCAACCTGCTTATTTTTCTTCTTCTGTGGAAAATTAGTGGCGTAATTTCCATGTTGGTGACAGTGAAAGCACTTCACCTTGGACAAGTCCTGCTTCTTGCCTTTTGCACCAGATTGAGAAGAATTTTTCTTTCCCTTCCCTTTCCTTGCTTTGGAATCCAAAGCGCAATTTTCTTCATCTTCATTCTTCGATGAAGATCCATCCCTGGTACCCCGCCTTATCTCCTTCTCCACAAGATCCGACCAAAGTCGCTCCCATCCCGGCAGTTTCTCCCGACCATTGACAGAGTCCTCGTAGCTATGCCAACTCTTTGGAAGCCCAAGGAGATCCAAGCTCACCAAGTCCTCTTCATCTACAGTAACCCCCACACTTCCTAGCTCATCCCTGCACTGGAAAAACTTCGTGAGGTACTTGAGTATACAGTCGCCTTTCTCCATTTTTATTTTTCTGAGCTTGTCTGTAAGCACCAACTTCCTCTAGTCGCTTCTGCTTTGGAAAAATTATGTCAAATATTTCCACATCAAGAATTGAGAAGCTTTCCCATGAAGGCTGGACACTGTGTGATCCTTCACACCTTCCAACAGAATCCTTTGACATTTCTTTGTCTTCTTTTGCCATGCATCAAGTGTGGCTGCATCGCTAGAAGCAAGTTTTGGAATTTCTGCATCTATGAACTCCTTCAACCCATTATCATCCAGCACCGCCTCCATCCTGTCCTTCCATGCAATATAATTTGAGCTACCCTCAAGGGCATACTCCAATCGCAATCCGTTGAAATACATTTCAATAAATTCTCAACTTCGACACCAAGAAAACACTGCAGCAAATTCGAATTCCACCAGCACAAAACTCAACCGCTTCAATAATTTCAATTTGCTCTGATCAATATCACTCTAATACCATGTAGATATTATATAAATTATGTGTTATATATCCAAGATTCTCCTGATCACACACTATTTTAACTCCATTTTTATTTTTATGAGCTTGTCTTTAAGCGCCAACTTCCTCTAGTCGCTTCTGCTTTGGAAAAAGTATGTCAAAGATTTCCACATCAAGAATTGAGAAGCTTTCCCATGAAGGCTGGACACTATGTGATCCTTCACACCTTCCAACAGAATCCTTTGACATTTTTTTGTCTTCTTTTGCCATGCATCAAGTGTGGCTGCATCGCTAGAAGAAAATTCGAATTCCACCAACACAAAACTCAACCACTTCAATAATTTCAATATGCTCTGATCAATATCACTCTGATACCATGTAGAAATTATATAAATTATGTGTTATATATCCAATATTCTCCTGATCACACACTATTTTAACTCCATTTTTATTTTTCTGAGCTTGTCTTTAAGCGCCAACTTCCTCTAGTCGCTTCTGCTTTGGAAAAAGTATGTCAAAGATTTCCACATCAAGAATTGAGAAGCTTTCCCATGAAGGCTAGACACTATGTGATCCTTCACACCTTCCAACAGAATCCTTTGACATTTTTTTGTCTTCTTTTGCCATGCATCAAGTGTGGCTGCATCGCTAGAAGCAGGTTTTGGAATTTCTGCATCTATGAACTCCTTCAACCCATTATCATCCAGCACCGCCTCCATCCTATCCTTCCATGCAATATAATTTGAGCTACCCTCAAGGGTATACTCCAATCGCGATCCGTTGAAAGACATTTCAATGAATTCTCAACTTCGACACCAAGAAAACACTGCAGCAAATTCGAATTCCACCAGCACAAAACTCAACCGCTTCAATAATTTCAATCTGCTCTAATAAATATCGCTCTGATACCATGTAGAGATTATATAAATTATGTGTTATATATCCAAGATTCTCCTGTTGGCCGGATAAATCGTTCTTGTGGACAAGACCGATCTCCCTAGTGTCAAAAGACAATCTAGCAAAAAACGAACAACTAAGTTTGTCTTTCTCTAAATATATTTGTTTTGAAATTAAATGCTATGAAGGTGTTGATCCTACCTTAAATCCAAATGCTCATTTGTGGTTGTAGTGCTTCCGTCGCATCAAAATCCTTCCGTCGCAACAAGAGTTCTTTCATCGCAAGAAACAAGAAAGTGTCGTATTTCATCAACCTGCAATCACAAACAAGCAAATATTAAATAGCACCTGTATAAAAAATAATCATAAAACATACCTATCATAGTGATCAAGTAATCTATGAAATAAACGATCAAATGACAGTTTATTGAAATAAACAATCGAACGACAATTTATTAAGAAAAACAGAACTTGATTGTATTAATCTTAAAATAACAGAAGAACCTTACAACCTTAGCCTTGATTTTCGAAAGGCCTTCCCGGGGTCCAAAGCAGGAGTCTCCTCTACTTTGATAAGTCTTGCACTCTTCCTTCAGGAGCACAAAGAGGTATGTGATCTTTCCTCTCAAAAGCTCAGCAGAAATAAGTCTAAATCTCAACAGCACTTCAACTCAATCACACATAAAGCTTGAACTCCAATTCTCAATCTCCAAAATCTAACCATTTGAGACTACCCAATGCCTCCTTTTATAGAGCAGATGAGGAGGTTAGGATTCCACCTTTGTAGTGATATAATCCTCCTTCAAAGGGATAGACTCCTCACATCAAGGGATTAGTTCCTTAAGGTGATGGATACATGCACCTTATCAAAGCGTACTCATCCCCAAAAAATCTCATCTAGAACCTTCTAGAATTGACCTCAAACCAACTTTTTAACTTTACTTTCTCACCTTTTTGAGTTTGGAGGGGGTACGCAGGCATTCCAAAGGAAAACTGCGTTCTAGAATGCAGGTAAGCCATGCATTACATGTGTACCCAAGCCAGAAACGCAGGTAGGCTTCATGTTACATGCGTACCCATTCTTTCAGAGGTTTTTAGGGTTTTTCTTCTTGTTTTAGGGCTTGAAATGAGGAGTAAAGGTTGTAAGACTTGCAGAGGAGGCATGTATGAGTGTTAATGAGCTCATACAGTTAGCAGAATGTCAAGGTGATAGTTTTTAGTGTAACAGATTGCCCCCTAAAGTGAAAAGTCTGGAATAGATGATGTTGAAGTCTGTCATATATGAAGAGTGCAGTACTTTATCATTTCAAGGATCATCTTGTGGTCACACCATTCGGAACCTGTAAAAACATTCAATGCAAAATATATATATGTAATCATATCATCGCTGAGGTAGGCATTCCCATACTCAGATCAAAAGCTAACTAAACTTGTTCTGATACAGAAATGATTTTAATATTACATCAATAGTGTAGACACAGCATGGGCATAGCCATCTGTAATGAATAGTCCACTGTATAAATGAATAAAAAAAATTCCTCGCAGCCTGGATGGTAGAAACTAGATCCAGGGTCTTGATTTCTACTTCCCGAACTTGTACGATTCTATCCATGCGATTAAGTGTGTTGAATTCGAACATGGTAGAAACCACTTGATTACCAGTCAATAATGTAAATTGTTAACAAGTGTGAGAGTAACCACCAGTAATTTCAATGGCCCTCAAAGTACTCAGTACAATCCATGAAATGTGAATAAATGAGCTGAAGTCGAACATGTCACGGAATCATTCAATCGAAGGTCAATGATGCAACCTGTCGTCGAAGGCGAGAAATCTGCCATTGAGGCATGCAGATTTCAAGGTACTGACGATTTCTAGATCAACTTCCTAGATAATGAGCTGTCGTCGATAGAAAGTGATCCGTTGTAGGCAAGCCAACAACACGAAATCATAGATCAAGTTTTGAAGAAATATATTGGCAAGGACTGACTCAGGGATGGTCAAAATGGAAGACAAATATTCTGCAGATGAATGGTTTGTTTGAACTATCCTCTTGAACACATAACGACACTGCAGATGGCTTGGTGACAATTGACCCAAAGCTAATACCCAGAAACTGGCTGAATACTTTCAATATGGTTTGATTAACTGTTAGGCAAAGGATTTCCCAACCCAGGTGATTGAAAGTGTCATGTTCAAGAGTGGTTAACTGGATTTTCGAAAAATCAAAATACAACAAACAAGTCCATTTTTCTCTCTTTTCCCCCACCATTTCTGGCAAGTACCTCTTTATTTTTGACAAGCTTGAGGAGGATAACATTTGCTTGTTTATAAGCTCATCCTTCGGATGAGTCCAAATTAGTTTAAAATTTGAACCCTAAGAAGGAGTGGTTCGTTCCTGTTAAAAATTGAACAGGTCCTTTACTGTTAAATTTTGATGAGTCCAGTATAGGAGAAACTCGGTGTTTTTCAATTTTAGGGAGTCATAAGAAAAAAATTAAGAAAACTCCATGGGTGTACTTTTTCGTAAATTTAGTCTCTCGAGCCCGAAAAAGGATAAAATAATGCGAGAGAGAACTCTATTGACCGTAATTAGTCAACGTATACCTTTTTCGTAATTAGTCCATTTTAGTCCATAAAAGGGGTAAACTTATACTGAAAGGACAATCATTCATTTATTTTAACGCGTTCGAATAATCAAGTGCTTGGCAATATTTTCATGTTTAAAGAGTCTGAAAAGGGCTTAAAAGAGGACTCCATGGTTTCGCTTTTTCGTAATTTTCAGGAGTCCGAAAAAGTGATAAAAGTATACTCAGTAGTTTCACTTTTTCTGTAAATTTTAATGAGTTCGAAAAAGGGGAAAAAAAATGTACTCATGTGGCCGACTTTCAATTTAATTTACGAGCAAGAAAAGATGGAAAGAACTCGGCATTTTCATGTGTTTTACGAGAATGAAAGATAGCAAAATAATCTCAGGATTTTCATGAGTTTAACGAGTCTTGAAAATAATAACCGAAATTGACTCAAGATAGGTTTCATTTTTAGAAAAGCTCGAAACAGAGAAAAACTATGCTTCAGAGTGGTTTCATTTTTACACAAGCTTGAAACAGAGAGAAAATTGTGCTTGATGCCCCCTAAGCGTAACTGCTAGAGCGCATGCCCCCCCAGCTTCATTTCATTCAACTAAGTACATTGTTGGTAATTAATAGATGGATGGAATGAAGGTTCATTTACGAGATCATATGAAAGACCTGACCTAAAACTATAAGAAAATTATACAAAAACTGAAATAACTAACCTAAATGTATGGCTTAACATTTACGAGATCTAGTCAAAGACTCGACTCAATTAGGAGAGGATTTGTTTCATTTTTTAACAAGCTTGACACAGAAAAAGAACTATGCTCATGGAAACGTGTTTCATTTTTTAATGAGGTTGACACAGTAGAAGGAACTTTCCTCTTACCTACTCTCTACAATCTCCCTATATAACCTACCAATTCATTTTTTTTTTAATGAGGTTGACACAAGAAAAGAACTGTCCTCATACCTGATTCATTTTTTAACGAGGTTGAATTAGTAATAGGAACTATCCTCTGACCAACTGATTCATTTTTTAACAAGGTTGACACAGGAAAATAGCTGTCCCTATACCTGATTCATTTTTTAACGAGGTTGACTCAGTAACATGAACCATCCTCAGAAACTACTTATTTCTAATTTATTAATCTACTCTCTACAATCTACCTACTGACTCATTTTTTAATGAGGTTGACACAGGAAAAGAATTGTCCTCATCGCTGACTGATTCATTTTTTAACGAGGTTGACACAGTAAAAGGAACTATCCTCAAAGACATGTTTCATTTTTTTAAAGAGGTTGACACAGTAACAGGAACTTTCCTCAAACTCACTGATTCATTTTTTAACGAGGTTGACACAGTAAAAGGAACTTTCCTCAGACTCCCTGATTCATTTTTTAACGAGGTTGACACAGTAAAAGGAACTATCCTTGGACCACTGATTCATTTTTTAACGACTTTTACACAGTAAAAGGAACTATCCTCGGCCTGACTTGATCATGGCTTCCAACTGGAAGAAACACATGTCAAGGGACGCACCTCGATCATGGCTTCCAAGAGGTCTTCATCAAATGGATGAATAGTTCTCTGGAAGAAACACATGTCAAGGGACTCAAAAGGGATACTAACATCTCATTCAAATAATCCCATAGAGTTTTCCATGTCAATTACCGGATCTAAGTCAAAGGAAGACGAGCAAACAGTGAGAGGCTCACTTACATCGATAACTGAAAACATGGGACTAGTTGCCACATATTTAACACATGGCGGGGTAGATACCACTTTAGAAACAGGAACATTTAGAGATGTCAGATTATTGGTAGTCGAATCAAGACTAGGGAATGAAAGCTGATCTACAATCACAATATTTCCATTGTGAGGGAAAGACATCACGCGAAAGAGTGTCGATACGACAGCTTTCATTGCATAAACATAGTCTCGCCCAAGGAGTAAATTGAAATCCAAGGGGCCTCGAACTACCATAAGATCAATACAGACAGTTTTACCTTCTAAAGTAATAGAAAAATTAGGAAGGATCCCTAAAGGTTCACTAATGGTTCTGTTAAAATCTTTCAGATTCTGTGTAATAGGCACAAGCTGAGGGGAACCCAAAGCTTTCCAAGCAGTTGAGGATAAAATACTAAGAGAAGCACCTTCATCTACCTATGTGTGGTGTATGTCCCTACCACCCAACTTCACAATTATTTGGAAATGGATAGAGGAAGGAAGACGAGGTTCTGTCAGTCTATTCCAATCAAAGGAAAAGACCTCAGTACCTGGAGGGGGTTTTGTAGAAACAGGTGAAATGCCCCCTAGCGTAGAAGAATCCGATGTAACAAGAAGAACTTGAGTGGTATGAAGTTCACTCTCTACAGGGAGAATGGGATCGACCGAATGTGAAATCGAATCGACCACTTGATCAACTAATGGAACATCAACCTGAGTGATATGAGTTTCACTCTCCAATGGAAGAGTGGGATCGACTGTACTTGAAATTAGATCAATTACTCCGTCAGTTGATGGTAGGTTGAGAGAAAGTTTACGGTAACCTGTTGGAAATTCTTGTTGTGGAATAGTAAGGTTTTCCAACAATTTTGAGGCTTCATCCATGTGAGGGAAAATGTGATTTTGATGACTCCCTTTGCATAACTTACAAGGAAACATAACTTTACCCTTTTTCCCGGGAACCTGACTATCATTATTTGATGGATCAACGGAAAGTTGATGAGATTTTTCTGACCATACTTCCAAGACCTTTGGAATACCAAGACAATTGATAAGGAAGTGGTCACCCTTACAAAGCCTGCAAGGGTATTTGGGTTTACGATGCATGTTGGAGGTTTCCTCAACACAACTAACATTTACAGCCATGGTTGGTTGGTTGACTTCTTTCTTATCTTGCTTCTTCTTCTTCTTCTTCTTCCCTTTCTTCTTCTTCTTAGCCACTTGGTTACTAGCGTCAAGGCTTTTACCAAGCGAAGAGGAAGAAATGGAGAAAGAAATATTAGGCGAAGAAGGTAAAGGGTCAACAGAAGGTTGGTGATGTTGAGATGGCGAACTCTGTTGAGGTGAAGCATCTGGTTGAGGTGGAACAATTGGAGTATTTGGGGCCAACGAAGTTGAAAATAACAATATCGGTAAACCTATTGTAAATCCAGGTAATGACAAAGTAGCCATATAAGGAGGACCAACATTTCCAAAGCAAGGAAAAGTACTAGGAATCTTGTTAAGAGGGCTTCCTTGGTTGGTAAATTTCGGAACAGTTGCCATTATATTCAACTTCAGTGAATTTTATTAAAAATTTAAAACTAAAATTAACACTTCACAATTCACACCTAACAATTAAAATTCAAAATTCACACCTATGGTCTCTAAAAGTAAAAACAAACAAATTAACATTCACTATCAAATCTAGGAGTCAAACCACACACAAACAGTAGATTCCTACACTAAAAACACTAGTTGGTGATGAAATCCAACATCGTAGAATTTTAATGCAGAAATAGTGGTTGGAACAGTTACCCCGACAACCTGCTTAATGAAACAGACTGGCACAAGTTTCTTCACAAAACCATCTCGAGTGAAGAGAACCCCCCAGAGAGT
The DNA here is from genome assembly GCA_034641835.2 of Pinus albicaulis. Lineage (NCBI taxonomy): Eukaryota > Viridiplantae > Streptophyta > Pinopsida > Pinales > Pinaceae > Pinus > Pinus albicaulis. Next base: position 470,952,664 of record CM076574.1, on the reverse strand, counting down.
CCAAGTGAGTCTAGTCGACGTCTGTTCCAGGTACAGTGAGATCTTTCCTTCACCGTCACCTTAGGAAATAATATTAAGCTTATGGACACTAAGGTTACCAACAGTAACAAATACAACTGGGGGAACAGTCTACAATCCGATTCCACGCGCAAGGGCAGAGTAACAAGGCTCAATCCCCTTGAAGGCTCCTCGATATGGTCAATCCGAGGTTTACCAGCAAGTGACCCCAGGCTCCTCGACAATGGTTAATCCAAGGTTTACCGTTTGTAATGCACGCAAAATATTCTATCTTCCCCAATGAAACAAAATTGATTGTCTCAAAGGTTCGGACATGATCTCGTGATTAACTCCTTTAAGAGAAGCGTCCCAGATTGTACCAATTACAATTGGATTTATTTCCTACCGCAAGATTTATCTACTTGTTTGTTTTAGTTTCTTTTGAAAGTTAACTACAACCTATTCCAAAGCACTAATCCTGAGCTAGATTGGTGGAAAGAGCCCTCAAAATGTAAAAATTACTAAATGAATTTTATTAAGCACTGTGTTATTAAGGTTGTTATTACTCAAAAGGGTAAATGGATATGAAACCAATGGTGTTATGACCCGAACCAAAACTGAATGCAATCAAATATCATAATGTAATCTTTTCAATTCGATGAATCCTAACTAAAGTAAGGAGAGAGTTTCCATCCACTTCCAACAATGCAAAAAATTGATCACTAAGAGAAAATATAACAAATTCTCTAATGCACTAATTTCATTAATAAAAACTAATGCAAATCAATACCAAAAAAAATTTTATATTTTTGTGTTTTTAAAATAAGCATAAAAACATCTAAATTCAAATCAAAGAAAATTGATCTAAATCTACAATTGATTTTTCAGAATGTAAACTATGCAGTTGTGATCTATGCACAATTCACATGAAAAGTATGCAAATGTAATCTATGCACATTTTTCATTCATATTCTGAAAATAAGAATTCTAATTATGCAAATGTGATCTATGCAAGAGAGTTCTCAAACACAAGATGATTCTAGTGTAATCTAAGAACCAATCAAGTGCAAGTCAAGAAAATCGGGTGAGAGTTCCAAAGATCAAAAAACACTCAAAGGCAATTAACACTCATACACAATTTAGGGAAATTTTTTTGCAAAAACAAAAGCAAAAAGATGGAAAATTGTGAAAAGACTGAGACAAACCTCCAAGTAATGAACAAAGGAAGTCAAATTAAGAATTTATTAAAAAAGAGACTCAAAACACCCAATTAACTTAATGGAGATTGATGAGATGAAAAATTGCTGAAAGAAATTCAGAAACAAGAGATTTTTGACAGAAAAATACAGATCTGGGTAGATGCTAAGAATCCTAAATTAAATCTAAACTAAACTAGAAAAAATAAATCTGAAGTTTTTCAAAAATTTTAACATGGTCCGCAGGCTCCCAGAAGTAACAGGTGTGGTCCCGCACTATTTACTTAAGGAAAGTGTGAAACTGCCCACACTGTGTAAAAGAACAAAGTACGGTCCCCAGAAAATTTCAAGAAAAACGTAAAAGATTTCAAAATTTTCAAAAACAGAGAAAACCTAAGCTACCCAGGCAGATATCCATCAATCAAAAAGCAGGAAAAAATTTTCCTCAAATAAAAATAAAAGAGAACCAAAAACAACAAGTTCTTTCCCCAGTGGAGTCGCCAATTTGTTGGCCGGATAAATCGTTCTTGCGGACAAGACCGATCTCCCTAGTGTCAAAATAAAATCTAGCAGCAAACGAACAACTAAGTTTTTTTTTCTCTAAATATATTTGTTTTGAAATTAAATTCTATGAAGGTGTTGATCCTACCTTAGATCCAAATGCTCATTTGCGGTCGTAGTGCTTCCGTCGCATCAAAATCTTTCCTTCGCAACAAGAGATCTTCTGTCGCAACAAGAGTTCTTTCGTCGCAAGAAACAAGAAAGTGTCGTATTTCATCGACCTGCAATCACAAACAAGCAAATATTAAATAGCACCTATATAACAAATAATCGTAAAACATACCTATCATAGTGATCAAGGAATCTATGAAATAAACGATCAAACGACAGCTTATTGAAATAAACAATCGAACGACAATTTATTGAGAAAAACATAACTTGATTGTATTAATCTTAAAATAACAAAAGATCCTTACAACCTTATCCTTGATGTTCGAAAGGCCTTCCCGGGGTCCGAAGCAGGAGTCTCCTCTACTTTTATAAGTCTTGCACTCTTCCTTCAGGAGCACAAAGAGGTATGTGATCTTTCCTCTCAAAAGCTCAGCAGAAAGAAGTCTAAATCTCAACAGCACTTCAACTCAATCACACATAAAGCTTGAACTCAAATTCTCAATCTCCAAAATTACAATCTCCAAAATCTAACCATTTGAGACTACCCAATGCCTCCTTTTATAGAGCAGATGAGGAGGTTAGGGTTCCACCTTTGTAGGGATATAATGCTCCTTCAAAGGGATAGACTCCTCACATCAATGGATTAGTTCCTTAAGGTGATGGATACATGCACCTTATCAAAGCGTACTCATCCCCAAAAAATCTCATCTAGAACCTTTTAGAATTGACCTCAAACCAACTTTTTAACTTTACTTTCTCACCTTTTTTAGTTTGGAGGGGGTACGCAGGAATTCCAAAGGAAAATTTTTTTCTAGAATGCAGGTAAGCCATGCATTACATGCGTACCCAAGCCAGAAACGCAGGCAGGCTTCATGTTACATGCGTACCCATTCTTTCAGAGGTTTTTAGGGTTTTTCTTCTTGTTTCAGGGCTTGACATGAGGAGTAAAGGTTGTAAGACTTGCAGAGGAGGCATGTATGAGTGTTAATGAGCTCATACAGTTAGTAAAATGTCAAGGTGACAGTTTTTAGTGTAACAGAGCTTGTCTTTAAGCGCCAACTTCCTCTAGTCGCTTCTGCTTTGGAAAAAGTATGTCAAAGATTTCCACATCAAGAATTGAGAAGCTTTCCCATGAAGGCTGGACACTATGTGATCCTTCACACCTTCCAACAGAATCCTTTGACATTTTTTTGTCTTCTTTTTCCATGCATCAAGTGTGGCTGCATCGCTAGAAGCAGGTTTTGGAATTTTTGCATCTATGAACTCCTTCAACCCATTATCATCCAGCACCGCCTCCATCCTGTCCTTCCATGAAATATAATTTGAGCTACCCTCAAGGGCATACTCCAATCGCAATCCGTTGAAAGAAATTTTAATGAATTCTCAACTTCGACACCAAGAAAACATTGCAGCAAATTCGAATTCCACCAGCACAAAACTCAACCACTTCAATAATTGAAATCTTCTCTGATCAATATCGCTCTGATAACATGTAGAAATTATATAAATTATGTGTTATATATCCAAGATTCTCTTGATCACACACTATTTTAACTTCATGCACAATATAGAATCTATTCCACTAGTGATCATCACATGTGGAAATTAAATCAATTGCAATGCACACATGAAACCATAAAAATTCACACATATGAACACATTGTTTTAATGGGAAAGCCTGAAGCTAAAAACCCCAACTATCTGTATATAATATATGTCATAGAGATCATGTAACAATCTTCATACAAAGCTGATCATATCAAGCTCTCAGTACAATACAATCGCTACACACTAATCAGGCTTGATCTAGCAAATCCATGCACCGATATCTGCCACCTACTAGCCTACCTCTACTATGAAACCCCTGCTGAAGAATGGCTCTGAATGAAATTGAATCCACCTAGCTTGCACTGTGCAATCCTCATTGGCATCTCTACTTAGTGTTGGATGCAATCAATGCATCACTATAGTCACAACTGATTGTCACACTTGCTCTTTCACCTATCTCTCCACTAGTCTCCACTGAAACTGTCCATGCACTGTAGTTAGCTGATGTATTCTTCAGTTGATTAATGATTTATTATTTAGTGAATTAATTAATAATTAATTCACACCACTCTCACTAGTGTATCATTCAGTTGGACTAGATACAACTAGCTCAACTGTGTCTAACTGAGTTAAACTGAACACAACTCCACCAAATACTTCTATAACTCCACCAAACTCTATCACATGCGTTCTAACTGAAGTCCTCATGCATTAGCTCCTGTAAACCCTCAGGAATAGTGTAATTCCTTCTGTCAGCTTCTGTACCACATATGTGCACTTAACTGAAGTGCTCCAAGAGAATAAGATAATGTTTAGAGTCCAAATATTATTAAGAGCTAATAATATTTGACATATCTATTTTTAGACTGGAAATCTAAAAATAGATTCCGCCCAATATGTCTAAAAATAGATGTCCATATATTTTTCCAACTTGACCAACCATCCACAAATAGCATCCTGCAACTCATAGAATATGATCGACATGTCTAAAAGTAGACTTTGCGCCAAAAATAGCATGCGGGCCCACCTAGTGAAGGCGACTATTTTCACTAAGCTCATCATCTTGTTGAATCTCAGCAACCGACTTATGTAAAATGATGTAACCACAAAATTTAATGTTGAAAATAATTCTTTAGATACTACCCATTTACTGGCAAGGGAAGCAATTATCCATCCAAATTTTCTAGGACAAAAGTATTCTTAGTTATGGATTCAGTAACCTTGAAAGGGCCATACCAAAGAGTATCAAATTTCTCATGTTTTCCTTTCTCTTCCCTTCTAACATCCCATCTTAAAAAAATATCATCAGGCTGAAAAAGAACACCCCTTGATTTTCTGTCAAAAATTGCTTTCATTTTTTCTTGATAGCTAATAAATTTCTCCTTGACCTTATCCATGTTTTCACTTAGCTCCACCAACTTATTCATCCTTCTGATTAAATGACTAGGTTCTTCTTCGACTTCTTAAATTAAAGCTACGATAGGTTTCATCAACTGACTTAGGAATAAAGATTTTGTGCCATAAACCAACTCAAAAGGTGACTTACCAATTGATCTCCTAGTTGTGACTGGCTCGCCCAAAGAGAAAATTTCAACTTAGAGTCCAAATCTTTCTAATTCTTTGCAACAATTTTCTTCAAAATTCTCACCAATGTATTGTTTGAAAACTCTGCTAACCCATTTCCTTGAGGGTGATAAGTAGTAGAGTGAGATAGAATAACATTGTACTTCTGAAAAAAATCAATCAGCTTTGCAGATTTTAAAACCTGAGCATTATCTGTCACTAACTTCTTTGGGCACCCAAATCGACTGAAAATGTTTTCTACCAAGAAGTTCTTTACTACAACATAATGTTCCCTTCTTGTTGGTATTGCCTCCACCCATAATAATGCAAACGATGGCTCGATGGCCTCTTCTTATTAAACATTCGAAATGGAGAAGAAATTTTACCCACTTGCCAAAGGGCCCCTAGGCAATGGCTCTAGGTCCCGATGCAAGGATGTTGCCTTCCAAGATCTGCCTCTGATGCAGTCCCACTCTCTCTCTCTGTTGTGGTGGAATAAGATGTTGGGTGGCCAACTATCGAGTCCTCTTTAGCTCCAGCTCCAATTCACACACAATGCTGGTGTTTCTTGGGAAAATTTGGCCAGTATAACACTGCGATCACCATTTCTTCATCTCTTGGTGGGTTTATATAGGTGAGCTTCAAATCCTCCTTCCCTCCCTGGGTACATGATGGATGGTGACCCAAGGGAGAGGTGCGATTCCATTGTGTGCTCAAATATTCTTTTGTGCGCTCACATAATGTCTAAGGAGGTGTTGGTGGATGTCCTTAGGCGACTTTCACATAAGGAGTAACTGTCCTTTACTTGGTGTGGTCCCAGAAAGTGACTTTTTTCCATTTCTAGGAATGCACGCTTATCAGGCTAAAAGGTGGGCATAAGGCACTCTTCTCGAAGGATAAAGCACGCATTTGAGCATTTATGACTATTTCAAATATGATTTCTCAAAACCTTAGAGATTTTAAATACTTCTTGATTCCATAATGTATTCCTGTCCTGTAAATCCTTGGGCTCGACATTAATTGATGTCGTCTTCTGCTGTGCGATTTTCCAGTGTTAACAGTTGCCCCCTAATGTGTGAGGACTAGGAAGAACTATATAGCCAAAATACATTATCGTTTCTTTATGTATTGTACGCAGAGAGAGAGAGAGAGAGAGAGAGAGAGAGAGAGATCTGTGTGTATTTTGGAATTGACAACACCTTGCACTGTTTCCGTGATAACCATGAGCTAAGGGATCCCCCTGCAAGCAGACAAAATATACAACATATTTAAAAATTCAATGAGGTGGGCATGTCCCATGCTCGTGATGTTATGGTTAGTTAAAGAAAATTGACAGATACATGTGTTGTCTGTGCCACTACTGTGGTAGTGACGTTGGTGGTTGTTGACGATGACTGTTGATGCCCTCAGGGGTGTTTTTTCTTTGACGATAGGTGGAATGTGGTACCCATATGCGTAACCTTGGTATGGCATATCATTGCGCAGTGTACACATATGTGTTGGTTGGGACCTTCCCGTGTAAGAATTGTTGTCAGAGACGCTTATGGAGGCACGGTTCTTCGACGGATCTAATCAAAGTACAATGGTTGTAAGGTACTCTGCCATTATGACATGAAATCTTTTGCTATGGTTGAATGTTAGGAGGATTGATGACATCTATGGACAATGATTTTTCCCACAATTCCACCCAAGGTACCGCTTCCTTTTTGGAAAACAGGTGTTGAGGTCGACAAAAAGGAAGCCTTAACCGAACCATGAGTTGCCGACCTAAGGGGTCGGGGACAGAGATATGATGGGTTTAACATAGGAATTTTGGTGAGAGGTGACTGAAAACGAATGATGGGGATTCAGTGGCCTAAGGTCAAAGTATAGTTAAGCAGCTTGGTGGTAGTCATATTTATTTCTGAAGGGAAAATTTCCTGGAGTCGGTAGGACTTCCAGGGCGGGTAGAACTGGCTATGAATGTCGGGATGGTGTGTGCATGACGTGAGTGAAATACTTCGATCAAGGGGAATGAGGGACTGTTTCCATGTGAGAAAAGGTGAAATATGAGGGTGAAGTGGTGAAGGGCATCGTTTTCGGTCTTTTTACACTTACCAAAAGAATAAAATAATGGGGTTTGGTTTGTACAAAACACAGAGCCGAGTACCACAAAAAATGAAAGAGGGTCACTCACTGAAGGTGTGAGGATGGTGTTTTTCTAGGGGTATGGGTCCCATTGGATGGTCTCATGTCTTGGGTTGATGAAGCGGAAGATGTCGCAGATAGGATTACGCTAATGGAGGTATGGCGGGCCAAATGCGGTGCGCGGAGGTGCGCTTTCAATCTACTTGTACAACCTAATCGTCTGGGAAGGGGGTTGAGTTTGAACTGTGAAATTGATCTTATGCGTGATATATGGATGGGCATGAGGTGCTTCCCGGACTAAAATGGTATGGTCATGGCGTCACTTGTGGGGTGATGTATGGTCTACTTTGGATGATGATCACCATGGAGGGGAGGCTCTACCGACCAACGCGGACGTTTATCACATGCAGGGTGACGTGATGATAAACGTGGTCGAGTATGAGGACCCTATGGTTTATTTCTAATGGATAAATGATGTCATGATATGCAAAGCTCTCTAGGATGCTATCATGCTGAGGGTAGAATGATACCTGCTCCAAAACTTTCAGTGAATGGTGTTGTGAACGGTTTGCGGGTTCTTCCTGCAAAAACAAATACCTCAAGTGAAAGCATATTCTTTTCATCCAATATTATTGAAAAACATGAATTTTGGAAAGGAAGATGGGAGGGTGCATACCTACCGACACTAAAAAACTATTTTTCTAGAAAGCGAATGTGGGGCATCACTTTCGTTCGTCATGGCATACTGATGATGGTGCAACCTATGGTTTTTGAAATGGACCTTCTGATCTCTTGTTATTGACTTGAAAAGTTCTAGGGAAGGGCGATAAATATGAGATTATGGCCCTAATCCTATTCATTTGTACTAGTTGAGTGTTGGGAGATTAGAGGTGATTTCAGAGCCTTTCTTACCGTTGCGGTCAGCCTGTGTATTAGGGATTAGCGATATTATGCCGAGGTAACTTCCATGACGTCCTGCATTTCAATTTTTTCAGTTTGATGATGTCGAGGGCTGTACAAATTGGGTTTGTACGGCCTCAAAGGGACTTTTTGTCCTAGATTGTGCGGGCGATCTAGGCAAAAAGGTGCCCTACTTGCACTACTTTCTGAGGGACAGGCACGCGAAATCTCGTTGTTCCCTCCTTTTTGTGCACAAGGGCGTGCCTGTGAATGAAACAGGCACGCAAAGGGTAGGGTTTTGTCGCTTTTGATGTTTTTCTCTATACTGATGGGTGCTTGATACCTAGCAGGTTGGTGTGGAGAGAGTGAGACTGGCCTGAAATCCAGACCGCTCTGGCTATTGATGTTGGGCACGTCGTCAATTGGCTGCATGGGGCCTTATGAAATTTGTTGGGAACGAGTTCCTTCAGTCACAGGACCGATTGATACGTTATATTATATAGCATTGGCGCAGGAGGTGCAATATGTTCATACTAAGGGGGATGAACTTGATTATCTATCCAGAGACGGATATATACTTTGTGACCGGGTTACTGCCTCAAGGTGAGGCACTGAGGTATCCAATCCCTGCTAGGAGAGTGAACCTAGACAGGTTCCGAAGGAGGCATTGCGGTGGTGCACCTCTTACTGAGGCGTGCATCAATATTGCATCAGTGATAGATGTGCTTGAGCGGTGTGACCTGGCCATCATTGTGCGACTGGCGGGGTCGTGTGCTCTGCATCGGACATCGAGCCCACAGGTGGGAGTTTTACGCCGCTTGAGGAACGGGCATTTTTTCGATTTTTCCCGCTTCTACTTTGATGGTATGGTGTCGCAATTGAATAGGGTCTAGCGTGGATCCAAATAATTTGCGTACGCTAGCATCTTGTGCAGCATTATGTAGAGAGGGTGGTGCTACTGAGGCCTGTTGCAGCAGTGCCTATTGGGGGGTCAAGGGAGCCACGCATGAGGAGGTGGGCTCCGATGATGACGCGCGATGGTGGTGGCAGGGTGGGTCATTATTGGAATGACACGACAGAGGCCTGGTTCAAGGTAGACCCACATATTTTTTTTCCATACCCGTACGTGGGGATGGACTTTCAAGGTGATCCAGATATCGGTCTCCCTTTTGGTTATGTTTGGGGTCCCACAGGTATGTGCTATTTTTCTGCATTTGTTCGAGTTTTTATGTACTTGTGTGTTTTTTTATTGACACTAACATTCTTTTGGTTACTCGTGCAGATCTTGGCGAGGTGGGATGCCCAGTGGCCCGACTGGTGGGTCATGATCCTCTGCCATGACCGTAGGGTGGTCGGGGAGGAGGTGCCGCAGGTGGACCGGGTGGTGGTGCCAGTGGACCTAGCGTGGATGGTGTTGGCCCTTCTGGTGAGTGTAGCAACTCAGCTGCAGCTGAGGTAGTGGCCGAGCGAGCTCGCGCAGATGCGGTTGAGGTGTGTATTGCAGCACTTACAGCTCGGGTGGTCGTTCTAGAGGACTTCCAGGGTTGAGTGGACCTCTTGACCCAGGGGACGCTTGCTTGAGGTCTTGTGGATGACCTCGAGGAGGTTTTTCTAGAGACAGTGATGGCCCGCGAGAGGGATTATCGGCCCACTCTATGACGGGTAGCTATCGCAGTGGTGACAGCAGCTCTAGTGGTGGTACCAGGAGTAAGTGTGGGCCCAGGTGCTCTTCTTGAAGGGGCATCCCCCTAGAGAAATTTTGTACATAGGGAAAGCACCCATTATGAGGATTCTTTCCTTATTTTTGATGACCCTTGTATCTTTGGGCTGACAAATGGGCTAGTAATACTATTTTTGTACTCAGATACACATATTTATATATATATATATATATATGAGAGATCTTTTTGCGGCTCCACATGGTGTGCCATCTATTTTGATTTATGCATTTTGGGTTATGTTGATGGATATCTATGTTTTTTTTTTTTTTTTTTTTTTTATGTATGGTGGTTTATTCGTGATGCATTCCAGTCTAGGATATTGTTAGCTATGCGATCAGCTTCTTGTTTTTGATTCCTTGATACATGTGAAAATGTAATGTAATCAAATTGTCTTCTTAATCTTTTGGCACGAAAATATTTTCTAAACAAGTTTGCGTCTCTGGTTTCAAATTTTTTGTTAAACTGTGATACCACTAACTGGGAATTGAGGTAGACATGCATATGGAGGATGCCCTGATGGAGGGCCTCACACATAAGTCCAATAATGGCGTCATATTCTACCTGATTGTTGGTTGTTGATCTTATGCACATGTCGTTTGAACACAGTGGTGATCGGTCAGGGTGGTAGATGACCCAGGCGACTGCAGCTAAGTTTTGAGACCATCGCGATGCTTCATCAGCAAATCCGAAATAGGGTTTAAGTTGGTGATCCATGGTGGCACTTTGGGCGCGTTTAGGTCTTTGGGTTAAAAATATTTTGGTGTTGGGATTTTTGTGTACCCTAACTCTAGGGGATAAGGGTTACTGGGGCCCTTATGGGTAGAAATTCTTGAGGTAAAGGCCATTGACGGGGTTAGTGGGTAGGTCCCGTCTAGTTCCGTCAAGATGTATGCCCCCTGTCGAAGACAATGTTTGATGATATAGGGTCCTTTCCACAAGGTTTCGAAATTTCCTGGCCCTAAGGCCTCTTTTGCGACATTGTAGTGAAGGACTAACTCTCCCTCGATAAATGAGCGAGGGGTGATGTGGCGGTCGAATGATGCTTTTACCCTTTTCTTATGGGCCTCATTGTGTTGCAGCTATTGTCGCTGGATTTTGTCAACTAGCTCTAGTTGTACTAGGCATTGTTCTAAAGGTTGGGTGGCATGCAAGTTTGGGATCTCGCGTTCTATGGGGATCACGGCTTCAATCCCATATACTAAGTGGAAGGTAGTAAAACCAGTGGAAGTCTTAACCACCATGCAGTATACCCACAGGGTGGAGAAGAGAATGTGGTGCCATTTGGTTTTGTGGTTATTTACCATGCGATGTAACATAGTTTTGAGTACTTTCTTAATGGCTTCTACCTATCCGTTGGACTGAGGGTAATATGGTGAAGTGAATTCATGGGTGAATCTGAGATGATGAGATAGTTCCTCGAAGACTTCGTTCTCAAAGTGCTTTTCATGGTCGGAAACTAACTCTTTGGGGATGCCAAATCGGGCGATCATATGGTTGAACAGAAATCAAGTAGCGGTTTCTGCTGTGTTGTCATATGTGGGCATGGCCTCAGCCCACTTGGTGAAATAATCGAGAGCCACGATGATGTATTTATGGTTGCCTGATGAGGATGGGTTACAAGTCATGAATTTGATTCCCCACTTATAGAATGGGCCCGCTACTATGACAGGATGCAGAGTAACGGGTGGTGCTCTTGCCTTGCGGGTGAAGCACTGGCACCGCTCGCATCTTTTGACTGTCATGATACAATCATGAAACAGGGACAACCAAAAATACCCTGCTCATAGGAATTTTTGGGTGGTAGCCATTCTGGATAGGTGGCCACCGCATGCACCTGTGTGGCAGTCGTTTAAGGCTTGCTCTGCTTGATTGTGAGTGAGGCATCGCCTCAAGATTGTATTGATGCCTCTTCTAAATAAGACATCTCCCATGAGGAGGTATCAAGAGGATTGTTGGTGTATACATCGATGGTATTCTCGCATGAGGTGAGGTTTGAACCTTTAGGTTCACAAGAATAGGAGAATATCCCCATACCAAGGGTCATCTTTTGCTGCAAAGAATAGGTGTTCATCTGGTAGCGAATCGTTTACTGATGATCCTTTGGAATCTCCTAGGAGGTCGGTAATGAACTCTGCTAGGGAAAGTGCTTTTTTGATTTTTGGAAAGCGAAACTGTAAGTCGTATTCTTACAGAATGATTATCCAGCCATCATACTTGTGGTTCATTAGTCGATGAGTGAGCAGGTACTTGATGGGATTAGTATCTGCTATGACCGTGGTAGTTGTTAAGATGATGTAGTGGTGAAGTTTTTGTACTGCATGGATTAATGCTAGGGCATTTCTTTCTTCGGGCTCATATCTTAATGCGAGGTCTGATAGGGTTTTACTGACGTAATATATTACATGCTCCCTCCCATCTGGGCCCTCATGGACCAATAACCTGGCCAATGTGGAATCGGAGGCCGATAGATACAAGATATCATCCTTGTTACAGTCCCAGGGAGTGATAAGTGGTGCTGAATATAATGTTTCTTTCAGCGCGTTGAATGCTTTTCGGGCATGATCATCCCATTTAAAAGGGATGTCCTAGCGAAGGAGGCGCAGGAACCCTTGAGCACAGGTGGCATAATCTAAAACAAAGTGTCTCAGAAAATTGTCCTTTCCTTGCAGGCTTTGGAGTTCCCGGAGGGTTCGAGGTGGAGGGACTTCTTTAATGGATTGAACCTTTAAAGGGTTGACTCAAATCCCTTGTTGGGACAAAATAAAACCTAATAGTCTTTCCGCGTTGACGCAGAAGATGCACTTAAGAGGGTTCAAGCACAGGTTGTATTGACGGCATCGTTGGAATACCAATCGCAGATCCTCGAGATGGTCAGAGAGTTTCTTGGAGCATACTCTAAGTTCGTCCAAGTAGGCGAGGACAAGGTGTGCAAAGTCATGAAATATGTAATTCATGGCCCTTTGGAAGGTGGCTCCAGCATTTTTTAGGCCGAATGGCATTACCTTGTATGCGAATGTGCCCCAGGGGGTGGTGAACGCAGTTTTGTACCAATCTGTATGGCAGATCTGGATTTGATTATATCTGAAGAACCATCCACGAAGGATACAGCCTCATGTCAAGCGCAAGCATAGATAACTTGGTCGATGAATGGGGTGGGATAATTGTCTTTAGGACAAGCTTTATTCAAATCCCTAAAATCGGTGCAGACGCATATGGTGCCCTGTTTTTTCATGATGGGAACAGGGTTAGAAACCCAAGATGTATAGGTGATGAGGTAGATAAACCCGGCTTTTTGAAGTTTTTCGACTTCTCGTTTTAATGCTTCTGCCTTTGACGGGTGCAGTTAATGTTGTTTTTGGCGGACTTGGATTACATCCGGCCAAGTTTCAATATTGTGCTCTACAATCGTAGGACTAAGCCCAGGCATTTCTGAGTAATCCCAAGTGAATATATCTCGATACCCTTGTAATAATTTGGTATAAGAGGTTACCTCTTCTGGAGAACATGCTGCCCCTATCGATATTTCTTCTACCTTTGACGGATTTCGAGATATTTTCACCTTGATGGTAGGTGAAATATTCGACATACTGCCTTCCTCAAACGCATCGGGCATTGGGATGGGATTTTTAAACCAGTCGACCTTTCCTGATGGTAGAAATTCTTTTAATTCGATCGCATAGATCTTTGGTTTGGTTGTCTTGTCAGGACTGACTATTTTTCTAGGAAGAAACAGTGAGCAGTGATGCATTGCGTCCCATGGGTAATTAGGACCCGTCATGGTTTCTAGGATATCCTCATTCGAATGAAACAAGGTATCGAAGGGGGATTTTTCCTTCGTAGGTTTATACTAAATGGGGGTGATCTTGGTGGAGCTAGTTGAGAAACACGACAAATATTCCATCGTGGATGTGGTGGAAGCAGACATCATTGATAGAGTGCAGACAGATTGGATATGTACTATCGTAGGGATAGCTACTCTTGTAGCTGCAGCTGTCTCAACACCTATGGTAGATGAGAAAATAGCTTGAGTCATGGTTCCAACGCATGATGTCATGAACTGTATGCGGTGTGTCGCGTCGTCGACATTTGGTGCAGGACGGATTTCCCTAATTGGTTGTCTTCCGGATGGCCGCGATGGGGTGGATGTATTTGTCACACCTTCTTAGGTTGTCAAACTTTCCATGGAATCCTAGTCCACACCATCTTCTTAGGAGAGGCAGACGATGGTCGATCGCATACAGTCTAAAGCTGTGCGAAATTTTGGCACATAGTGACAATGACGTACAGGGTGGTTGTCCCCGCATATCTGGCATGAATATTGGATATCCATGTTAGCGCAGTACACTACATGGACTGGATACAATCGTTGGAACATTTCCAAGGATGGGAATTCAATGATGAAATGATCAAGTTCATCGCAAAGTACGCACCTTTCGACTGCGGGAGGTGGTATGGTGGGGGGTCGTTCGGGTGATCGTCGCTCTTCCTGCAGGTACAAGATGATACGAGGCTCGTCATTGATAAACTAGACAGAGGGGTCCTCTTTATAGGATCACTCGATCAAATGTAAGGCGTCCCTATACCGTGGTATTTCTGGAGAATGGTGGGTATAGTGCCCATATGTGTCACAGATAGTGCATGCGTGATTGGTACGCAGCGGTTTGCTTGTACTTTTGGTGGCAAGTTCCTTTTTATGGGAACGTTGTGTCGAGGTGCCTGCCTCGCAGCTGAGGAGTGGTTTTAATTCATCCAAATCTAGACATATGTGGGTGGGGTGTCCTGTGACATCACATGTAGTGCAGGCCGATGACTTCCTTTTCATGGTGGGGGTCACCGCTTTCTTTCCTCTCATGGAGATTTTCTTGGTTGTGGTCACTGGTTTTGCAATGGGAATTTCCCTTGCAGGGGTTGTTTCGACTGTTTCTTGGGTATTTTGGGGCTCCTTGGGACTGGGGGGCTTTAACCCAAATGCAGTAACGTTGGCATCTACTGTTCCTGAAGGGGGAATGAGGAACCAAACCGGGAATGCCAACGATATGTTGGGTAACACCAGTGTTGCCAAAACCTGTTGGGAGGTGAAGCTATGAGGTGGGTAGAGGAAAGGGGTTTTGGATGTGGCATAGACTAGGGAGGCTACCATGGTCGATGCCTCAGTGTCGTTACTACTTGATTCCATATCCTGACTAACCTCGGTGCTTGATGTGGACATCATGCATACTGGGGCCCCTGTGGCATCGGGCGATACCTTAGGGATAATGGGAGGATCTCCTAGGAATGACCCTAGGACGGACGATGGTTTGAATTGACCAGGGCCATATTCTTGATACCATGAAATACTATCTGTCATTGTATCTACATAGGGTAGAATTACATCTGTGTTGTTCAAGGGACGCTTTTCACTGTGTGTCAGCTAGTCTACTGTAATGATTTGATCCTCGTGGGGGAACATCATGATGCGGAAGATGAAGGATGCTATGGAAAACATGGCATACATGTAACTCCGCCCAAGGAGTATATTGTAAGTGAGCATCCAAGAATTCGATATCTATGTGGACCGTCTTGCCGGCTAAGCAGACCGATACATTTTGGAACAGACCGACGGGGGTCAAGGGACGACCGTCATATGCTCTGAGTGTGATGACGGAAGGTTTGAGTTCGGGGGCTCCTAACTTCTTCCATACATTCTTTGACATGATGCATGTGGATGCACCCTCGTCAATGACACATCGGTGAATAGTGATATTCTGTACTGATACTGGTATCTGGAAGGCGGCCATGGAGGGAAGCCTAGGGGTGGCTTTGTCTAAGTCAAAATCCATCATGGGTGTGGGTAGGGTCGACAGCGCCTAATGTGGAAATTAGGGTTTTCCGTTGTTTTGGGCACGACTGCAGTACTTCAAATGCGGACATAGTAGCAAGTGATTGAGATAAATTGTCTATGATGCTATAATTTTGGGCCTCTTTGGAGTAGTTACCTGCACACCTATTAGACCCTTTTACCATTTTTGGCAATGGTTACAAAGGGATATTTGGAATGGTTAAAGGTGCAGTAGGCATACTTGTACTAGCCCTAGACGTACTATTGTCTGGTGGGGTGTCGTCGTTGCGATTTCGAGTCTGAAAAAACATTTCTTCCCCATCCATGTAAATTTCATGGTTGTTTTTCCCAGAATCGTCTTGGTTTTGTTGTTGAGTCCTGACCGTTCCTTGATGGGGGGAGGGCTCTTGCACCACCGCAGTTGTCTGGGAAGATCATCCTTGTCCTCGGTTACTCTGAAGATTTTTAAGCTCAGGGAGTTCGGGACAGTGGTGAGTATAGTGCCCGTACTCACCACATATTGAACAAGAATGGTTTGTTTGTAGAGGTGGCCTTTTTCCTTGCCTTTGGACATTTCTTGGCTCCTAGTTCTGATTCCAGTTGGAGTAATTACCTCCAGCCTGGGATCGCAGTGGGCATTGTTGGTTGCTACCCCCCTATCCAGGGTTCCCTTTGGGATTTTTTTTTTCCTTTTTCTTAACCACGTTAGGAGGGTGGTTCTCCTGATCATACTGGTGTGGTTGATTTTGGGACAACTGCACAAATTTCACCTGTGCATTATTTTGCGTAGGTGGGTTATGTGCTTGGGACTGGGTATATTGTTGTCCCATTTTTGCACCTGGCCATTGGGGGGGAGCTCTTCCATCAGTCTTTCTTGCTGCGTACTGGGTCCCCTCAGCCAGAGGATAAGGTCCTCCTTGGTGATACGCTTGCGCCCTATTAGTCAAATTTTTTTGCTGCACATGATGACTATGAAATCTGGATTGAGACATGTTCTGGGTAGACCCATGTGTGTAACCGGGATTCTGACTACTGCTGCCTAGGTACCCTTGGGTCATTGACCCAATAATTCTGTCTGCAGAGTTAGACGTGCCTAGAAATTCTTGATAGGATTGCAGGTATGGGGCGTTAGGTAGGATATTCTATATGTATCCTGACTGCGTGTACATCAATTCAAGCTACTATGATTTAATTATTGCGTCCTCTTTGGATGTGGGGTTACATTGTGCCACATCCTTTGAAATCTTCGTCATCAGAGTTTTCAAGAATAAATATAAAAGGACTCGATTGTCAAGTTTTGCTTTGCATAAACTGCGACGCCGCCTCCACTCATGGAGATGCTCTGAAATATGGGTAGAGGGGGATTGTCTGAAATGATTCAGTAACTCCATTCCCGAATTGTGGTAGCAAGGGCGCTAAAGGTTCCATGCAAAGCAAGGGGTTGCTCCACATACCATTTCGTGGCCATTCCCATAAGAGTGCGTTGAAATAGCCTCAACCGAATAGTATCGTCGATGATGCTATTTGATGAGCACCACAGGTGAAAGGTCATTATATGATTTCCTGGGTCTTCCGCTTGCTTGCCTTCAAACTTTGGTATGTCCAAAGGGAGCTTCATGGGCATGGGAGGCCAATTGGGATCATTGGTGATCTTGGTCAAATCTGGTAGATTCAACACCGCTAAGAAGGGTGACTGGGAGATTGACACCATGGCAACATGTGAAGACACGAAGTTCTGGTTAGAATGAGGGTTAGTCTGTGACTTACCCTGTTGTGAATTCAGCTGGATTCCCGTATGGGATGCACTCCTCTGCCCCCCAAGGGACGAGAGGGGAGTGGTGTGTGGTGTGGTGTTGGGAGACCGATTAGGATTCCCAACTAAGATTTCTCCAAGTAAGGAGGAACCAATTACTATGGAAATGTTCCGTCTTTGACACCTAAACGATGAAATACCTGGAACCTCTCCCGGTAATGGGGGGAGGTCCAAAAGATGCCTGGACCGACGAGGTTCCGTTGGAACTGTTTGAGTGTCGACCGGGTTAGGTTTTGGAAAACTTTTTAGGGGATCGAGTCTGTGATCACGACAAATTTATGGCCACATACATAAAACAAAGTGAAAATCAAGAAAAAAAAGGTTTTGTTTGTTTGTGCGTGATACTCAAAATCCTAGAAGACCTATTACGTTCTCATACACTCAAAAGTAACTGGGCCTTGAGAGTATTTCTTGCGAGTGCTGGCACAACGTCTCGTAAGAGCTAGCGACGCCCCCAGTCAGCCGAAGAGAATCAACCAAGGTAAGGGTAGAGGGTCTGGCACTTGCCTGCACCGTCACCTATAGGGTAAAGGATGCCCTAGTTTTGGCCACTAAGAACCACCATCCCACGTGAGCATTTGAGTCTTGGGCTTCTTGGTAGTCAGCTAACAGTACCGAGTATCAACTGAGTCAGGTAGCCCCAATTGATACAACATGCACTGCGCCTAAGCCTAACCCCCTCTGAATTGGGTCTCTGTCGCACTCGGATTTTATTTTCTGTGGACTAATAGGTGGATTTTAAAGCTCCCTAAATACACAAATTCTATGTTTCAATGTGAAGTGTGATCAAGGTAGCTTATTAGATGTCTACCCCCTTGATCCTAACTTAATCTATAAATTCTCTTGTGGCCCCTGTGGGGAGAATTCAGTGAGTTGATTTAAGTTATTTTTAGGTGGCTTTATTTTCTTAGTGGGTGAATGTGTGTGGGCGTATGGTGAAAAATCTCATAATTTGAACATATGGATATCGATGATCCTTTACAAAAGTCCCCTAGTTAAACTATGTGACGTTGCTTGCTCAAATGGAAAGGATTAGCGGATAATGGGCCGCTTCCAAATCTTCCTAGTTAGTCTATGTGAGTGACTAAAGGGAGATGGCGAATCACGAATTTAGGGCATTCATATGCTTGTCTAGGGTCACCAAATGGTTCAAAGGCAGCACATATTACTTGCTATAATTGGTGATTCAATCCTAGTCCCGCAATTTCCGAAATGCAAAAATTGAATATAAACTAAACAATTTCTACACTAGCTTATGCATGTGTGGTCATGAGCCACTTACTTGGACTAGTTAAACTAAGTGTGCATACCAGAATTTTCAAAAACATAAATTGTTCAGACAACAATGGTTAATTCACCTCCTACTTAAACTATGGGAACACTTTTTTCAAAAACCAACTTAAATGAAAACTAACTAAATGCCTACAGAAAGCAGCAAAAAGTGAGTTCTCAAAAGCTATGGGGTATCAACACAGGTGTTGGCAAATACATTAGGAGCTTCCCAACACACTTAAAAGCAGAAAAAATGCAGAAAATAGGGAGAAAAAATATCTCTACAATTTGCACGCAAAATCCCTTGACAGGTGTGCCTTCTTGCGCGCAGATTAGTCCTGAATGCACGCAATGCGCCTCTGTGTGAAAAAGCTGCGCGCAGAAATCCTTCAAGTAAAAGATTAGGAGTTTCCTTCTTTGGTCTATCACTTCAGTGAGTCTAGGGACTGCAAGATGGGTTAGAGGATTGTTAGCTCCACTACATCATAAACAAAGGGTCTCCTGCAAAAGATGGCACAACCACATAAACTTGGAACTCCCTAGTGGATTCACCAATCCTGTTTTTGTGGATTAGTTGCACGGGTGTACGAAATCGCACCATCTTAGAGAGTGTGGTCTACTCTCTAAACTATTGGTAATAAGCAGAAAGTGGGGGAGCTCAAAAGCATAAAACTTAATGGAAATAGTATGCTAAAGTATGCTCTAATTAAACTAAAACTAAAAAAACACAAATATACAGAAGCTATATAGAGAGTTCCAAATGATAATAATGCAAATGATGGCTCGATGGAATCTTCTTATTAAACGTTTGAAATGGAGAAGAAATTTTACCCACTTGCCAAAGGGCCCCTAGGCAATGGCTCTAGGTCCCGATGCAAGGATGTTGCCTTCCAAGCTCTACCTCTGATGCAGTCTCACTCTCTCTCTCTGCTATGGTGGACTAAGACGTTGGGTGGCCAACTATCGAGTCCTCTTTAGCTCCAGCTCCAGGTCACACACAATGCTCGTGTTTCTTGGGCAACTTTGGCCAACATAACAATTTGATCACCATTTCTTCATCTCTTGGTGGGTTTATATAGGTGAGCTTCAAATCCTCCTTCCCTCCCTTGGTACATGATGGATTGTGACCCAAGGGAGAGGTATGATTCCATTATGTGCTCAAATATTCCTTTGTGTGGTCACATAATGTCTAAGGAGGCATTGGTGGCTATCCTTAGGCAGCTTTCACATAAGGAGTAACTTTCCTTTGCTTGGTGTGGCCCTGGAAAGCGACTTTTTTCCATTTCTAGGAATGCGTGCTTATCGGTCAAAAAGGCGCGTAGAAGGCGCTCTTTTCAAAGGATAAGCGCGTATTTGAGAATTTATGAATAGTTCAAATCTGATTTCTCAAAACCTTAGAGATTTTAAATACTTCTTGATTCCATAATGTATTCATGTCCTATAAATCCTTGGGCTTGAAATTAAATGATGTCATCTTCTGTTATACGATTTTCTAGTGTTAACACCAGCTTTCAAAATTTTATGAGTTTTCACCTTCCAACTATAATGACCTCCACACAGGCTGTTATGAAATTCTTTAATTATCTCAACGGTTTCACCTTCGATCAAGAAGAGCAGCAGAACACCAACTGGATCTCTCCAATATAACTTCCCATTCACTATTATGAATTTTTGAGCTTTTACTTTCAGAGCTCTATACTTTGATTTCTTCAAAGTAGGAAGATAAAAAAGAAAACACAATTAGTGAACAATACCTTTGTACCATTTAGAACACAAGAACTTGTATTGAATTTTATCACCTGATTTGGACCTTGCTTGCTTATCTATATTTCCATTTTCCTCAACTTAAGCTAATAAATTTATTCCCAACACTTGGAAATTAGTTTATGTTGGGATTTTAGCCAAGCCTTGACCTTTTATTAGCTTAGTTGGTTTTATGTCCCAATAATATTATTGTATCCTTGCTATCCATTTACCCCTTTTGCCTTCAACATCACTCTGAACCACAACATATTTAACAGCAGCATTTGGCACATATGTAATTACTTGGGATTCAAGAATATAAACCCTGAAAGCTTTAAGGGCCTTAACCAGAGCATAAGCCTAATTTTCTGAAATATTATATTTAATTTATGCATCTCTTAATACCTTGCTAAATAATTCTACAGGTTGTTCTCTCTGCTCCTCATTCTTCTATAGAAGTACAACTGCAATAATAAAATCAGAAGCAAATGAAAAGATTTGGAAATGTTTTTAATAATTAGGACTTATCAACGCGGGAGATTCTTGCAAAGCTTCTTTAATTGTTGAAAAATAATCCCTTTAAAATGCATTCCATTTCACTTCCACCCCTTGCTTTAGCATATCAATGATTTCCTTGACAGTTCAACATAATTTGGAACAAACCTCTAAGGAAGTTAGTTATTCCTAGAAAAATATGAGTCTCTTTCTTGCTTCTTGGAAAATGTATTTTCGCAATTGCTTCTACTCTCACGTGATCTATCTTCACTCTCTCCTTTGAAACAATATTCCCCAATACTTTTCCCTCCTTTAAAGAAAAGTGATACTTCTTAGGATTCAAGGATAAACCGTAACTTCTGCATTTTTCAAAGGTCTGCTATAGATGCTCGAAGTGCTCTTCATCTGATTTGAAAAGACAATTAAATCATCTAAATAAATTTCCACAAACTTATATTTTTCTCCTAAAAATGTTATATTCATCAATACAAAAGGTATTCTGGCATACACGAAGGTGCCCCAAGGAGTTGCAAATGTTTTTTTCTTCTAATCCTCTTTTTCTACTGCAATATGATTATAACTAGAGAATCCATCAATCATCGATAATCTATATGATCTTGTTACCTTCTGTAAAATATGGTCCATCTTAGGTAATGTATAATTATCTTTAAAAGATGTTTTGTTTAATTTCCTGAAATCAACACATAACCTTATCTCTCCATTTTTCTTCCTTATAGGTACTAGATTGGCTACCCAAACAAAATACCTCAAGGGAACGATTATTTTCGCCTGCAATAATTTCTTAGCTTCTTTCTCAATTGAAGGCAACAAAAATGGATTAATTTTCCTCAGCTTTTTTCTAAAATATTTAACCCTTGGCTTCAAAGGGATTTTGTGTGGAATAATACTAGTATCGTACGTATTCAAGTCTTCATATGACCATGTGAAAATATCAACAAGCTTATTAAAAATACATATATATCTTTTTTTTAAATGTTCATGAACACCTTTGAACAATCTTACCATCTTGGGTTGTTGATTTGTTCCCAAATTACATTCTTCAATGTCTTCTTCAACGATTACCTTCTTTGGGTTCTTAGCAACATCACCAGCATTAAATAACCTTTCCATAGGTACCAATCCTTTTGGTATCACATTCTATTTAAGTTGTAAAATTTTCTGATTGCTTATTGAATCCTTGAAAGAAACTGCTTCTTCCTATTTTTTTTTAACATCTTTGTCCTGATCAATCTTCAAATTATAAAATTCTCCTACCATCCCCAAAAAATCTTTAATTTTCTCTTCATCCTCAAAAACCTACCAATGTTTCACATTATCTGGAACTGAAGGCATGTGTTTCGTTTCTACTTCATATCTCAACTTACGATTTAAGGGAGGTTTAAGAGTATTGGCTGCAACTATTAAAGAATATGCAAGCTTGTTTCCTTCCCTAGGGACAAACTGTATATTGAAAGCAAGGAAAAAATTGTCCACTAAGTCCCAAACTTCATTTCTTTAATTTCTTAATCTTGGATAGCTTGCCTGACAATGGTTCCTAATCTATTTAATCACCATTTCAGAATCTCCAAAAATAGATATACATTGTACTCCCAATTGTTTGGCAGTTTTCAATCCAAGTATTAAAGCTTCATATTCTGAGATATTATTAGTAGAATCAAATTATAACTTGAATGAAAAATGCATAAATTGACCTTTTGGAGTGATTAAAATAATACTTTCTCCAGTGCCATCCTTCGAATAAGCACCATCAAGTAAATTTTCCAGACTCCATTTTTTGTCAGCTCTTTATTTTCAATTGTCTAAGGGAGCTACACTTGAGAATCTTCAGCAATTTCTACAACTTCTTGTAACATTAAATAGGAAAATTCATCTTTTTCATGACTCTACACAGGAGAATTACTTGAAATATCCTTAGTAATAGTTTTAACAAACCTGGTTTCCCTGTATAATCTTATCTCTTCACCTCCAAAAACTGGGATTATAGCATAATTAAAATCTAACTTCAAAATGCCTCCCAACTTTGCCCCCCGGGATCTGGAAAGAAGCATCCCAAAATGAGCTAGGATATCTGCCACCACCACATCCATCACAAGACTCCTATTTGGGATTTGAGATAAGGAGACAACCATATCTTTAATCAACCCCACACACTTAACCTTTTAAAAATCAAAAGAATAAAGATCCTTATAAGGTTTAATGATTTGTGAATTCAATTGCTTCATGACTGATAATGGAATTAAATTGTGAGAAGCCCCTGAATCCAACATACAATTATGGAGCATAAAAGTATGCATCAACAAAGAAATGTAAAAAGGAGGAGTAGATGAATCTACCTCTTCAACATTAGGACCAAACATCACCACTGGTCTCTCTTCCTGCAAATTTACTGTATTGACTACATTATCATCTTGGGAAAGGTTAATAAAATATGAAATCTAGTTTTTATACGTTGCAGCTTTAGCCAGCTCTTCCAAATTAATTTGTGTCTTTATTTTCTCCAATTATTTCGTTTAGTTATAAGAATTAATTGGATTTATTAACTTGTCCAGATATTCATCTTTATTTTTTAAATTTGAAGTTTTCTCATATGGATGAGCAGATTTATTCAAATTCTCACCTTTTGATTTCTCTTGTGAAATTTCTCCTTATTGAAATGTATTTTTTTCCACTGAATCAAGTTATTTCTTTCCTCTTTCAATTTTATTCAAAGATTGTTGTGGAGTAGCCATTGGTTGAGGTGTTGAATCTTCCGACACCTCTTCATTATTTTGTAGCCTTGATCTTTTCCTTGATCTCAAATCATATTTATTATGTAATTCAACCTGCATAATATCAGTAAACTTTCCACAATATTGATCAATTTCTTGATCATTCAGTGACTCCTATTTTTTAGCATTACACTCCTCATTTTCATCATGCTCTATTTCATCAGTATACGATTTAGATATTTGGTTATCTTTCTCCTTTGCAGTCTCTTCTGCTACATCTTCAAAATCATATTCTA
Organism: Pinus albicaulis; assembly: GCA_034641835.2. Taxonomy (NCBI): domain Eukaryota; kingdom Viridiplantae; phylum Streptophyta; class Pinopsida; order Pinales; family Pinaceae; genus Pinus; species Pinus albicaulis. The sequence continues at coordinate 470,928,774 of CM076574.1, read as the reverse complement.
TGTATAAAGGAGGTTGAATTTGATCATGATCCTTCCTTTCTCTTTGAAAAATTTGAAGGGGTTGTTTTCTGAATTGTGGGTTAAAATTTTGATTTTGACCCTGCTTAATCTGCCTAGGATGGTTTTTGTTTTCAAGTTATAAATTCACCAGTTTATTTGATAATTTTTTTATGACCTTAGTCATATCTTCCAATCTCAAATCATGGGAAAATTCCTCTTTTCTCAATTTCTTAAGCATCTGTTTGGATTTGATCTAAGGTAGGATACCTTCTTTCCCTTAAATTGAAACCAAAATATGATTCGAAAGCTCCAGCAAAAATAACTTTCACTCCAGCAGGTGGGGGTTTTATTTCTGTTGGAAGACCATTATACAACTTGTTAAATATTTTAATAAAATATGCAACATCCTCTTCTTGTTTCCTTTTAAATAGAATTAAACTCTGTCAAAAAGTACCCATGATCCTTATTGCCCCCCCATCTCTGAGTAAAACTATTTTCCAACTCTTCACAAGCGTTAATTGAATTAGCTGGAAGGGTTTTGAACCACTTCCTATCTTCTCCATCTAAGGACTGAACAAACAGCCTCAAAGCAAAATCAAGATATTCGACATTCAAGTTTTCAGCGAAGGCAAAAAAAATAGCAATATGTTTCTCTATTGTGACTTCATCCTCCCCTATAAAACGAGGCAACACTTTAAGATAATCCTGTATAATTTCATTCATTGGTTGAACCATATTTAATGGGGCATACCTATTCAAAATAAAAGCAAGAATTGTCATATTGAGATTCTTATTATCACACACTCGAGAAACGAAAGGCGGAGGGGGTAACACAGATATAGGAACTGGTTGTTTCATAGGAGAAATAACTGTTACAAAATTTAAAAATGAGCATTATAAACTTCTTGAAAATATGGGAAAGAAAAAGAAACTGACTCAAATGAATTTTCCTCCAAAGTCAGTTTGTGATCAATAGTTCATAAGTTTTGCTCAAAATTCAAAGTTACATGATTGGGTTGAAACCAGGATGGTTGCATAGATCTCGTCTTCCTCATTACAGCGTCATGAACGATTCAAAAAATTAATGTCGTATGAGGGAGATATCGTGCCTTGATCGAAATTCCAAACATGTAAATTTTTGTGACAGTTTGACCAAGTTTGACTGGGTTGCACATTCAACAAATGGGTGCAGGGACAGTTAGCAAAAGGGAATATTTTGAGGAATATTCCTTCCTCAGAACCAACCACAAGTTGACAAGTGTCGAAATTTTGTTGGGGTGTATGTTTTTGGTTGTCCAATCAGGAGCTTCCACGTAGCCAACCCTGAGGCCACCACGTGGCCTTGGAACCACATTATTCAATTTTTTTGGAGGCCGCAGGATTCGACCCCCGGACCTCCTATCGAGCATGCGCACGCCATACCGCCCAAGCTACACATTAGTTCTTAACCTATTTGGTGACGGTTTATATTTATTATGTGTTTAAAATCATGTTGGGGGTCGGAACCGCTGGTGGTCCCAACCCGCCAGAAGTTCCATAGCAAGTGTTCACATGGCATATGTTAACGTTAACATAACCACCGACATCGCAGCAAATGTAACCCAACACTTAAAACTGTTTCAACGCATATTTTGTCACATGGATAACGGTTAATGTTATCTCCACGTGGTTTGTGCAAGGGTCTGTGTAATCCGACATTTCAAAATCGTAGTCAAAAGAAAACAACCACAGTTAACTCCGCAAGTTCCGCCCAATTGTTACCATAACCGCAGGTTTTTGGGTTGGCATGTGGCCACCCCAACCACTAACAGTTAATGCCACAGTTAATTCCGGCAGGATATTTGGACTGCGCCTAAAAAAATGGCAGAAAATATATTTTATCTCTAGTTAAGTGGAGTTCTCCACTTTTAGTGGAGCTTTTCTAGGTGAAACTAAGAAAAAGAGTAGAAGACTCAATTTTCACCCATTCTGAGTGAATGAAGAGTCATTTTTAACTAATTGGATCATTCTAGAGCTATTGGTGTAGAGAAAATAGCCATTAGATCATTTTAACTACATGTAATAGCAAAATTTTAAGCATAATGAAAGATGGACATGCCACTGGGATTTGGACCAGCAGATGTAGCCCAGGAGAAGTGAACTACTTCATCATGTCGATTGTGTAAATTTCATGTGGTGACTTATTTATCTGTTTTACATTGTTGTTCATTGTTATTTAATCTTGTTTTAAGCTTTTAATTCACTAAAAATCATCTATAATTCATGGTTAAAAATCCTCAATCCTTATGAAAACTAATGAGACAAGTATTCACATGTTTATAAACTGAAAAGACACTTAGCACAACAAAACTAATATATTCATTTCAGATTAGATTGGTATCATACCTAGATTATATTCTCTGGTGTTGTTTAGTGAAAATAATTGCTTAATTTTTTGCAAGTTTTAGATACTTACGAGGGTCAAGCTCAAAAGAGGAGAAGTAAAATTGGTGGAAGCAAAAGGGTCTCAAAAGGAGCCAAATAAAAGGAGAGAAATATTGCCACAATATCCACCACCTAGTTCACCTCCTAAAGAAGTAGAAGCTTCATTAAGCATGCCTCAAGAGGAAGTAGAAATCCATGAAGAAGTTGATCCCAAGGAGGAAGAAAGAGTGTTTAGGAAAGCATTTCTTGACATGACTGAGATGGCTAGAATCCTTAATCAAGAAAGGAATGAGAGACTGGAGGAGAAGGATCTGAACTTCACAAGGAAGGAAAAGTATCATCAGGAGGTAACAATGATGAAGATAATTCAAATAAGGGAAATGGAGGAAATGGAGGCAATGGAGAGCCATAATCCTCACCTCCATCATCGTCATCCTCTACTTCTTCTTTAGTACATCAACCACACAAGTCAACTAACACTGGTAAAATTATTTTTTTTAAACTTGATGTTAAGTTCGAATTGCCAATTTTTAATGGTGAAGTTAATGCAGAAAAGCTTGATAATTGGATTAGGAAATTGGAGGTCTATTTGAGAATCCAGAACCTTCAAGATGATGAAACAAAAATTCAATTAGCTTCATTGAGAATGGAAGGTGCAGCACTTGTTTGTTGGGAATCCAAGACAAAGGAGGAGATCAAGAAACATGGTAAGATTATTCTATCATGGTCAGATTTCATTACTACTATTAAACAAAAATTTTATCCATTAGCTCATATGTAGAAAGCCATCCTGAACTGGAAGAACTTTAGGCAATTAAAGGGTCAAAATGTACAAGAATACACCCAAGAATTTAGGAGAAGAGCTTTCTTATTAGAGGTAGATTTGCAGAGCCAATATACTTTGCTCAATTACATAGGAGGCTTACATCGCTACCGAAAACACACTATTCTAATGTTTAACCCCACCAGTCTAGATGAAGTATGTGTTTAGGCCACACATCTAGAAGCTAGAGGGAAGAACATTTCTGAAGAGGGTAGAAAGAAACCTTTTAAGAGTAAAGCCAAATAAAATACCTTAAAAGGTAAAAACAAAAAGAATTTATCTGTTAAGAAAGAGGGACAAAAAATGGTTTGTAAACATTTTTCAAAAGAAGGCCATGATGAAACTCATTGTTGGAAATTACATCTTGAAATGAGGCCAAAGAAACCCAATAACAAAGGGAAACAGAAAAATGATGCTACAGCTCAACATGATATAGGATCTGATTCAGGTGATGAATCTAAAATTACAGCCATGGAATTGAATAACATGAAGGGAAAAGAAATTGAAACTAAACCGAGTACCAGTACATCAAACTGTCACATAAACACTCCAAATGAATAATAAAGAATAGAATTGTTTCATGTGAGAGTCATATCCAAGCATAACAAGATTGACACATTTTTTTACAGTGGGTCACAAGCAAACTTAATCTCTGAAGACTTGGTCAAGAAACTTAATATTTAGACCATACCACATCCAAAACCATATCCATTAGGTTGGACTTGTAAGGATGCAAATATACAGGTTTCAAAGAAATGTATATTGCGGTTTACAATAACTGCAAATTTTGTTGACACGGATGAATTAGATGTGGTTCCGCTTGACATCACTGGTATTGTATTAGGGAGTCCTTTCTTGTATGACAGGAAAGTGATCTTCCACCATCATGACAACAACTATCATTTATTCAAATATGGCAAGGAGTTCATTGTTAGAGCACATCGCAAGAAGACAAACATTGCTATGGTAAATGCTAGACAAGTAAAGAGGCTAGTAAATTCAAGTAAAAATTTTGTTATTCTTATGATTAAGCCTAAAGCTGATATTAATCATGAATCATTTGAGGGATGTGATCTTAAGTTGAAATCAGATTTATATGATGTAGTTAATGCGCATCATGAGATGTTTCAGGAGCCAACAAGATTGCCTCCAAAAAGAGAGATTCAACATGAGATTCAATTGCAGCAAGATTGTCCTCTTCCAAACATCATTATGCATCGCATGTCGATAATGGATAATGCTTAAATAAAGAGTAAATCAAGGATATGTCAGATAAAGGAATCATAATTCTAAGCACCTCGCCCTGCGGTTCACCCATGGTCTTGATACCAAAGAAAGATGGGACATGGCGCATGTGTGTAGATTTTCGAGCTTTGAACAAGATTACGGTAAAAAATCGTTGCCCACTCCCAAGAATAGATGATTTTCTTGATCAGCTAGCTGAAAGAAGAAAATTTTTTCACTAAGTTATATTTTCGAAGTGGATATTACAGAAAGTGATATATGGAAAATTGCATTCAAAACCAAACAAGGACTCTTTGAGTGGCTAGTTATGCCATTTGGTTTGTGTAATGCACTGGAAACTTTCATGTGTGTGATGGTTAGTGTTTTGCGTCCATTCCTTGATGACTTTGTTATTGTCTACTTATATGAAATTTTAATTTTCAGCAAAACAAGAGAAGATCATGTATTGCATGTGAATAGAGTGCTTGATATTTTTAAGAAAGAGAAATTGTTTCTTAAGATGTCAAAGTGTGAGTTTGGAAAGACTTATTTGGTCTATTTGGGACATATTGTAGGAGGAGGATAATTGAGGATTGATCCTTCTAAAGTGGAAGCCATTGTGAATTGGCCCACACCCAAAACGGTAATCGAGGTAAGAAGTTTCTTAGGTGCAGCTAAATATTGGATAAAGTTTATTGCTAACTTTTCTTCCATCGCAGCTCCTATGCATGCAGTGACAAGTGTGAAGAAAGGCTTCCAATGGGGAGGAAAACAAAAACAAGATTTCAAAGCTTTAAAAGACAATATCATTTCAGCTCCAGTCCTTGCATTACCAAATTTGAGACAACCATTCGAGATTCAAACCGATTCTAGTGATTATGCCATGGGCGCAATTCTTTTGCAGCATGGTAAGCCTATTGCTTTTCATTCTGAAAATTTTAATGGTGTTGTGACTAACTATCCTACATATGACAAAGAGCTATATGTGTTGGTACAAAGTGTCAAGAAGTGGAAACACTACTTGATGGGTAAAGAGACTATTTTTCATATCGATAACCAACCATTACAGTACTTGCAGTCACAAACAAAATTGCAGCAATCAAGACATTTTAGGTGGATGGGTTTTCTTCAACAGTTCCACTTGGTTATAAGGTACATGAAAGGTATTTTCAATAAATTTGCAGATATTCTTTCAAGACCAATCATTAGTGCATCTACTTTACTCAAAAATTATTTTGTTGTACATGAGAGTTACATAGAACAATACGCACATGACATTGATTTTCAAGATGTGTATGCTAGTTTGGGTGAGGGGAATCAAGTTGAAGAAAAATATTATCACATGCACAATAATGTATTGTTTAATTTGGGCAAGCTATGTATTCTACAAGGAGAGGGGTTAAGTTTCATGAGAGAAGCTCATTCATCTCTTATTGTTGGACACTTTGGGGTAAGAAAAACAGTGGCGCATCTACAGAGGTATTGCTATTGGCCTTGCATGGTAGATAGTGTGTCACGTTTTATAAGAGTTTTTTATATGTGTGCAACAAGTAAGCCTAGTAATAGGAAGCTTGGGTTTTACACACCACTACCGGTACCATCAAGGCCATGGGAGAGTGTCTCCATGGACTTTTTTGGAGGTCTACCTATGTCAAGAAGACAGCATGATTATCTTTATGTAGTTGTGGATAGATTCAGTAAAATGTGTATACTTATGCCATGTAAGAAAACCATTACTGCTGAAAAAACTGCTGAACTTTATTTTCAACATGTTTAGGTTCATTTTGGATTGCCAACTTCTATTGTTAGTGACATGGATTCCAGGTTCAATGATAATTTTTGGTCAAATCTATGGATAATGATGGACACAAAGTTGAAAAAGAGTATCACTGTTCATCTATAAATAGATGGACAAACCGAGGTGGTGAACAGAACCATTCTGCATCTATTGAGAGGATATTGCAGCAAACATCCTAAGTAGTGGGATGAACAACTGCATTACATTCATCAAGCTTACAACCGGGAAAAGCACCCTTCAACACCATCACCTTTTGAAGTATGCTTTGGGTATTTTCCAAAATCGCCATTAGACTTCATCTTTGGGGAGGATGTTGCAATTGATGGCCATAGTGACATTGATAAGGCTCGAAATTTCATTGAGAAAATTCAGATTATACATCAACAAGTTCAAGGACAGCTTGAGAAAAGTCAAAGAAAATACAAAGAGAGGCATGACAAACACCAGGTTGATCACAAGTTTCAAGAGGGAGATGAGGTATGGTTGCACATTAGCAAAGAAAGGATGAAAGGGGAAGGTAAAAAGCTCAAAACCATTCGCTATGGTCCTTTCAAAATCATATAGAAAGTTGGTAATAATGCATTCCAACTTGACCTGCCTTCTTATATGCAAATGTATTTAGTTTTTAATGTTGAAAACTTAAATTTGTATGAGCCACCTTTGATCGATGATCAAGGAAGTGATGTTCATCTACCTTCTATTGAATATTTCTCGCCAGAGTTTATGGATGAGCTCAAATAAGATACAATTCTTGACAGGAGGACAAGAGCATCCAAGAGGGAAGTGTTGACTACCTCCGACTTGGGCTCAAAGGCACTAAACCAAGCAAGGAAAAATGGATTGAGGTTGGAAAGTTGAGGGAGTTGTACCCTCATCTACTGAATAGGTAATCAAGTATTTTGGGGTCCAAAATCTTCCCAATGGGGAGGAGTGATTAGGAGTTCATAAATTTTGCTCAAAATTCAAAATTACATGATTGGGTTGAAACTAAGATGGTTGAGTAGATCTCATCTTCATGATGCAGGCATCGTGAATGGTTCTAAAAACTGATGTCGTATGAGGGAGATATTGTGTTCTGATTGAAATGCCAAATAGGTAAATTTTTGCGATGGTTTGACCAGGTTTGACTGGGATGCACAGTCAGCAAATGGGTGGAGGTACAGTTAGAAAAATGGAATATTCCTTCCTCAGAACCAACCACAGGTTGACAAGTGTCAAAATTCTATTGGGGTGTATGTTTTTGGTGGGCCAATCAGGAGCTGTCACATGGCCAACCTTGAGGCCGCCATGTGGCCTTGGAACCACATTATAAAATTTTGTTGGAGGCCGTAGGATTTGACCCCCAGACCTTCTGCCAAGCCATACTTCTCGAGCTTCACGTTAGTTCTTAACCTATTGGGTGATGGTTTATATTTATTATGTGTTTAAAATCACGGTGGGGTTTGGAACTGCCGGCGGTCCCAACCTGCCAGCGGTTCCATAGCAAGTGTTCACATGGCATATGTTAACGTTAACGTAATCACCAACGTCGTAGAAAATGTAACCCAACACTTCAAATTGTTTCCATGCATACGTTGTCATATGGATAGTGGTTAATGTTATCTTCATGCAGTTTTCGCAACAGTCTGTGTAACTTGACATTTCAAACCCATAGTCAAAAACAAGCAACCATAGTTAACTCCGCAGGTTCTGCCCAACGGTCACCATAACCGCAGGTTTTTGGGTTGGAATGTGGCCACCCCAACCACTAACAGTTACAGTTAATTCTGTGGGATATTTAGATCACACCTAAAAAAATGTTGGAAAAGCTATTTTATCTCCAATTAAGTGGAGTCTCCACTTTTAGTGGAGATTTTCTAGGTGAAGCTAGGCAAAAGAGTAGGAGACTCAATTTTCACCCATTATGAGTGAATGAAGAGTCATTTTTACTAATTGGGGCATTCTGGAGCCATTGGTGCAGAGAAAATAGCCATTAGAACACTGTAACTACATGTAATAGTAAAAATTTTAGCATAATGAAAGATGGAAATGCCATTGGGAGCTGGACCAACAGATGTAGCCCAGGAGGGGTGAACCGCTTAATCATGCATGTTGTGTAAATTTCATGTGGTGAATTATTTATCTGTCTTTCAATGTTGTTCAGTGTTATTTAAGCTTGTTTTATTCTTCTAATTCACTAAAAATCATCTATAATTCATGGTTAAAAATCCTAAATCCTTATGTAAACTAATTAGATAAGTATGCACATGTTTATAAACTGAAAATACACTTAGCACAGCAAAACTAATACAGTCATTTCAGATCATTTTGGGAAAAATTGTTCGAGAGGATGTAGGTCCTTCCTAAAAAAACTAAAGAGTTTTGATTACCTCTTCTGAGTGAAAAATAGAAGCTTGCTGAATAGAAGTTCTGCCTGGAGTGGATAGAGTAGGGTTTGGATTGACTGAGGATTTGGCTTTCCAAACCCTTCTTGATACTAGCTTTTCTTGGTCAGACATGACTGGAATTTTTAGCTTCAAGGTGTATAACCTCTTATGTGTTATTCTAGAAGCCATGACTACAATGTGATCAAAAATATAACCTAAACACTTTCTTTGTTCACCAATCAAAGAAATGATTTCTTTAACAAAACCCAGGGAAAAATAGCTTCTTCATTCCCTGGAAATAGCGCCAAAAAAAAAAAAATTCCTTGGGAGACAATCTATGGTTGTAAGGAGATCAGTTCCCAAGCCATTTACTGCAAATTGTAAATAAAATTGTTTGTTGTCCCTTCATGTTGTAACCCCAGAAAATTGTATTTTAAAACCCTTAATATTTACAAGGAAAAAATCCCCTCACAATTCCTTCAAATGATGAATATGAATGAACAAATAAAAGGATGAAATGTTGGTTGAAAACCTTTAACAAAATTTTGTTCTCATAGAAACTATTATCTCTAGTTTTAGCATAACATGATTGAAAGAAATGAAATCAGAATAAAGGAGAGCATTTAATGAATTTAACTATAACTTACTGATGTACAATTAGAGACCAGTAGCTACATTACTTTATTCTGAGAGAGAGAAAACATACACATGATGAAACAGGAAGAACTAATCACATTCATCAAATTCTAGAAAATATTCTGAAAATCTTTATTAATCTCATAAAGAAAAAGTACACAACTTAGCAAAACTCCTGAGGCCCAATGTCTGGAACCTATTTTCTCTTTTGAAAAATTCTTAAATGCAACATTAAAAATTTATGGAAAGTTATAAAATTGTCAACTTCTAAAACTGTTTCCTCTCGGCCATTACATGGAAAATATAAAATCAAAATTTTCTTTAGAAAATAAAGAAAAATACTAAACAAAACATTTGATCATTAAGTGGCCTGAGATCCTGGAATAAAGGAGGCACATGTTTCTTCATATTTTGCATGTGGAGACATCCACTCTTTGCACTTTCTCCACGGGTCCACATTCGATCTAGGGAAATTATAAATCTTGACATGTGCCATCTTGAAATTAGTGATCCTGGAATATGTAGGTCTTTCTAAAAACAAATTCTTCATCATCCAAAACATTTGGAAGTCTTTGTCCAGGTTATTCACAATGGTAGCTCCTTTTAAGACAGCAGTCTTCTCATGGGAATTTCCAATCTTACTCTTTGCTTCCACAAGTAGTGTCTCATATGTTTCCCAAGGGACAATATTTCCCTATTGATCCCAACAGGTTGGTAGACCAGCCCTATTGCTTTTATCAAATAAAATATTAAATCTCACCACAGCTTTTTAACTTCATTCAATTGTTTATCTATAGATTTCATGTATGAATTCTTCTTAATCATCCTATTGAGTTCCAGCACACATTGAATTATGTCTTCAATTCAAAAATATTTTAATTCCTGTGTAGACTTATATTTTATGAAATCAATCAATATTTTAGCATATGAAGCTCTGTTTTGTGACTTTTGTTTATTTGTCAAAATAACTCCCTCCAAGTCTCTCACAATGCTCTTTTATTCTCCAATAATAACAAGCATATCCCACACATTCTTGAAAAATTCAATAATATCATTCCATATGATTTCTCAAGCCTGAATAAGGGACATATTCCCTTTCACCTTCTCCTTGAGTTCTTTGATTTCTTTATAGGAAATCTGGTAATCCTGTATGTACTTCTCAACATTGTCCTTTGCCATCTGCACCTATTTCTCTATAGCTCTTATCACCTTGCATGCATTTTCCAGATCCCTTTGAGTCTTTTTAAATCAATCTCTGCCTTATTTAACTTATTCATGACTTGAGTTAATTTGGAAGCAGGGTCTTAAGAATCTGATAAAATAAGAACAGTACAAACATGAGAATCTAATTTCTTCTACAACATGTCATTTGCCTCTTTCAACTTATATATCTCCGCATATTTAGCCAACATAGCTTGCAAAAGCTACTCTTTTTTGTCTCAACTTGAGCTACTTCAGTAGTCATTGGATGTTCACCAATGGGAAGCTTGAGCTTCTTTTTCAAGGTCTGAATTTCAGATTCAGCACTCTGCAACAATTTTTGAACTGCTAACTTATCTTCAAGATCAACACCAATCTTGACAATGATCTTATTCAACTCTCATTTTGTGTGGAGTAAGCTCTAGAGTTTGCTTTCTCCAATTTTAATTGCTTAATTACCTTACCCAATATGTTTTCAACTTTAGCAACAGCTGAAGTGGTCTTGTTCAAATCATTAAAAATCAATTTTCCAGTTTCCATATGAAGGTTGATCTTATCCATGAGAGGAATATTTTTTGCATCCACTGTTAAATTAACACTTTTTAAAGAAGTAGAATATGTCACATTCATAGTTGAAGGATGAGAAAAGGATATAGGCTCAGTTAATCCTTTTGTAGGTCCATTGTTGTCAACAATCTATTCTACTCAAGATATATTTGAGCCTCTCGTTGAGATTCAATATTCTATCTTATCATCTTGTTTCTTTCCTAAATTTGTGAAAATACATGTTTGATATTAGAAAAAGAATCATGGTTTGTGCCCTCGGGAATAGGAGATGAGGGAGTACAAGAAATTTCACCCAACTGCAAAGAATATCTAGGCATAACTAAAGAACTACTCTCCTTCACTATATTTTCTTTCTTGGCTTCATTTTCCACATCACTCTCCAAGTCAAATAATTCCTCCCTTCCTCTTTTGAGCCCCTTTTCAGTAGGATGTGGGGTTTCCACCTCCATTTGCACAGATGCAAAATTTTGTCCTCCATTTTCCATCTTTTCTACCTCTCATATGGGTTCATGAATAAAAGGAGAATACCTATTCTCTAACTTGCAATTAGAAATTACATGATATGGGTCATAGGCCCATTTCTCTACTAACAATAATGTGTATCATTCAACATTTTATGAGCTTCCTCAATGGGTTTTCTAGTATTTACATTGAATGAGCCCACAGTCCTGGGTAATTTGATTAAATGACCCTTCTTCATAGGCACAAAATGAATTTGATCCACGTTAAGACTTTTCCTAATGAACTCCAAGGAAAAAATTCTCATAGAAAAAAATAGGAAGTCTGAAAGGTTCTACATCAGCTCCATACAATTTGATCTCAGTTCAATCCTCATAGGTAAACCAATCCCCAAAATTTACATCATTTCTTAATTCTAGAAATGACTGAGCTTTGGGCAACAATCGTGGTGCAGGTGATCCATTCAAAATTGAGTACACAATTGGAAGGAAAGAAGAAGTAAAATCAAATAGACACTCATTTCCCACCTCCTTCCTTAATAAATCTATCTAGAAAACCATTGACTGCTAATTTTTATTCACATCCAGAATATTTAATCCCAATTGAGTAAAAATCTCCACATGATTGTAAAGAAATAAATAGGTAACCAGGGATGGAAACCTAAAAATCCCACTAATTTAAAAACTCATGAATTGATTATTTATAGAATTCTCAAAATAAGTGGGAATATTTAAAACCACCCCACGCTTCATCATTAAAGCAAACATCCCCAAAATTTCCCTATCTATCATTACAGCATCTTCTTTACCCAGAATTTTAGCCAAAATTTGGATAATTGCTCTCATGTCTTCAGTAAAGAGGCTCAGAGGGAATTTCTATGAATCCAGGGAAAATTGTGCCTTTTTGGGCATTAATTAAAACATAATCTGAGTAAACTCAGGTCCAGGAAACTCTTAAAAATATGTGGAGAGGGATTCATCAGAGAAACCTAATATGATTCTACAGAGGGATAACAAAGATATTGCCTATTTAACTAAGCAGATACTTGGAAAACATTTTCCCATAATTGGTTCATTACAAAACATTTTTGAGGGTAAATAGCATAAACCAACCAATGAATGAACTCCGGGAATAGATAAGTTTGTGGGACAAAAGCTGACAAGACTCTAGGCTTGATTAAAGCATAGTAGACTAGTAATTTAGACTCGTTGAGAATGGAATTCTAGTAAAACAGTGGATGGTCAATTGAACAGACAGTTTCTACAATGTCAATTTTAGTATCTATTAGGGGAATGTGGGTGGAAGACCCAGAAAAAACACCTTTCTTTGACCTTTTGAATAAATTATAGTAGAGTTATACTAAATACTTAATTCTGACGTGGCAATTGATGACTCGGATGATGTTTTAGAGCTCAAATACTTTGGTTGTTCAGGAGCGGTCATGGACAAACAATGAGGACAAAAACCCTTTTTATAGGTGAAATAAGAATCAGCGGGAAAATACGTTGCACGGAAATGAAATGAATGCAGGTGAATGACAAGACATGTGAGATCACACAAAAGGGTGACATGGCTAGTTCTCTTGTTGACGTCACGGGCTTGCCCACTATCGTCACTACGGGGGGACTCCGCAGTACAAGATAAATCCCATAACAGTGCCCTCGCAGTTAATCTGGGCCGCTTGTTTGAGTCAACCATCGGAGGTCAAATATTCTTGCAGAGGCACTCCCTTTGATAACCCTTGAGTGCTTTGTGATGTCGGTTTTGCACTGTCGTGAAAATTCTATATAATCCATGGTCCCCACGGTGTTACCCGCTAGTTCTTTAACGCTATGTGTTGGTAGGGGTCCCACTTGTCTGTCACAAAGTACTCCAAAAACCTTTAGTGCATCATTAATCAAAAAATTTATTTGTACATATGTTTTTTATTTTTTATTTTTCAGAATATATATTACCATATATACAACATATAAAAAAATTAAAACAGACCGCAACACAACCTCTCACATTTTATAAACAAAATTTTATGGATGATAGTATTCCTGGCACATGAATTTTAAATAACAAGTCTTGTCTCTTTATATTCTAAGGGTTGTCTCTTCATTTCCAAATTTATTTCAACCTTTGAATAAAATACATAAGATGAGTTCAAAATATGCATTAACACAAGCTAACTTTAATGATTATAAGTTCACATATTATTGTCAACATTCAATTATAAGGATTATTTCTCATATTTTAGTAACTTCAGCTAGCTGAGGAAAGATTATGTTACTATCCAGGGTAATTAGGTCTGCACAGTATGTGACCTACATTATAAATCAGTTTATGAGATCAAAAGGGTGCATTACAGTTCCTATCATGCTTTTATCACACCTTTTCCTTTTCCTTTTCCTTGCATCACAACAATCTCTGCAACATCACAATCTATGCAAAATTTTGTCATTAGAAACCAACAAGTATATGTAGCATTAGAGCTCGAAGAAAACCATCCCATTAATGACACCCTTTTCCATCCTACTTTGTTGTTGCTTTTCCATTACCCTTTGTATCACAACTTCTTCATGTCTTTGCCTTGCATTAAAACATGACCCAGATATCTTTGATAATGAACCAACTCAACAAGATATCCAACAACAACACCTCCATAAAAATATATGCAACATCAAAATCTCCATACCTATGTTATACCTTGTTATTCACAAGGCTATTCTCAGATGCACCTCCTCACACGCATATGATGCCCACGCTTCTGTCAAGCAAGCTTCACAACACCTCATCAATTATGCATACATCAATGATATCAAAGACCTATCTTGCTCCTTTTATATCAATGAATACAATGCCAACAATCTCCCCATTTGGCATTGATGACAACACTACGATCCTCCCCCTTTTGTGAGAAATTTTTCTTCTCACCTTAACTTATGTCCCCTTTTGACATCAATGGAAAATGGATTTACTTACTTTGTCATATTGTATATTTTTGCAGGAATCATTACCAACTATATTTGAAGAGTTTTATTTGTCAATATATGGATAAGTATGAAAGAGAATGACTATCCCCTTGTTGTTTACATTAATGAAGATTTCAAAGTTTTCTCCTTGCCTCATCTCTACAATGTTTTTTTCTTTACAAATACACAAGCATGTCTGATACCCAAGATGTATGAAGGATTTATGATGATTGAGACCAATTCACTACACAAATTTATGTAGAATACAATGGAATTATCCAACCATTATAGATTGTTCTCTTAAATGAATTTCCATGCTGATTATTTTCATTGGAATTCTAATAGGTTTATATATATATATATATGACAAAATATACCAAATTTGTAACATTATCCTTCAGTTTAATTTTTCACAAAGGAAAGAAACATTTCAAGGAACTCAAAGGAAATACACTATATTATCAATTCTTCCCATACACATATACCACTCCAGTCATTGTAAGGTCGAGATTGCATTGCTCAATGGAAATGTTACCTGAAAATCAAGTTATCTATACAAGAAACAAAACCACAATCAAATAGAGGAGTTATATTCTATCACTATAGAAATAAAAAGGAAATTTCTAATGATGTGAAAGGGAAGGATGGTCCAATGCAATCCACCTCAACAGTATGCCATTAACACTAAAATTTGATTGATATCTTCCCATCCAAAGTTTTGAATATCATATTTAGAACCTTGCCAAATATCATAGGAGATTCGAGCTCTTCCCTTGTTCCATAATTATATTTTTCACTTATGCCAATATTGTCTCTTTATTATTACACGCTAGACCATTAGAATCTTATTAGTGCAAAAACCATGTGTACCCATGTGTGTGGTCCAATCTAATCCACTCACAAGTTTGTCATTTTTTGTTGTAGTTAAGCCATATTCTCGCATCTTTTTCCATGATGGCATCCTACAATCACCTTAATCAATGAATAATATGCCCTCATGTACATTTTTTCGAGCAAGTAGCTCACATGGAAAAGCTAAACAAATCCATACCACTTGTAATCATAACAGTTATTCTCCTCTCAAATATCTTAACAAAAATATTCATCACAATAACATGTCTTGACTTTGTTTTCAATTCATCTAATGAGTTGATCCTCATCCACCATGGTATCTCCTTGAGAAAAAACATTCCAAACAAATAATAATTATCAATATCATGACCTTGATATACAGTCGCTAATGAATAGCCCGTATAAGCCCACTTTAAATATCAACATGACAATGCCTGTAAGATAGACATTGATAACTTCAACCAGTCATAGAACCATCTGGCTTGTATGAACACCCTTTACAAAAAATTTCCAATAAACCTTAAATGACTCAACAATGTACACATAATCATCCAAGAAACAAAGAAGTAATCATGAGAGAGAGCATGAAATAGTTGGAAGAGTAACAAACCAAAAATTGAAAATGGTATGAAAAAAATCGCATATGCTAGAAAACATTTCTGGTAGATACCCTAGTCACATGTTGTAAAGAAAAATCCCTTTAGACATCAATCAATATTATGAAAATATAGATTTCGAGTAGAAAATTCCAAGCAATTCGGTCCAAAATATCTTATCCAAAGTCTCTTGAAACAAAAGATTCTCACGTCTAAAATCACACTCAGCAACATACTCAAATTCTTGCACATGGGTCAAGATCGTATTCTTGTAATCCAGTCATACAGTTCATCTTATTTCACCCATATCTTGTTGAACGAAAAACGATATGATTTTTGGGTGTGGCACCAAGATTATGTAATTATTCTTCAAAAGGTAAGGCCAAAAAAGTTTCACCACCTTATAAACTGTGTAATCATGTTTTTCAATGGCAGGGTAGTTAAGATCAGGCCCTTGTAAGCTAGCACTCATGAATGATATAGGTTGTTCATTATGTTGATCATCTGTCTACATAAGAACAGAAACAAGATAAGAATCAGAAGTGAAGGTGTAGAGCATGAAATATTTATTGAATTCTGGACTAAAAAAAATTTGTGCTTCTGCAATGGCTTGCTTTATATGGGAAAATGTGTCCTTTTCCCTCTTATCCCATTTGTATATCGCATCTTTCTTTACCATCTCCAACATTGGTTTCACGATTTGTGCTTAATAAAAGACGAGTTTGTAGAGGAAATTAATTTTCCCCAAGAAGGACTACATGGCTTTCTTTCTCATGGGTAAAGGGATCTATGTGATAGATTTAACCCTTTGAGGGTCCACCTTCATCCCACTTTTTGTGATAATGTGGCCCAATAGATTCCCCTCAGACATTGTGAAAATACTCTTCTTGGGATTAAGCTATATCTCGTATTTGTGACATCGCTCAAAAGTATGCTTCAAATGGTGTAAGTGACCTGACCTTCCTTTGGAAAACACCTTTACATCATCGAGGTAGACTACCACGCTCTTACCAATAATACCAAGGAAAGTGAATTCCATCACACATTGAAAATTTTCACCTGCGTTGATAAATCCAAACTACATTCTTTTGAAAGTGAACGTGCCCCACTTACTTCGAAATTTCATCTTATGTCTATCAGGTTCTGACACTAGAACCTCGTTGTAGCCTAAAAAATCATCAAGAAAGGAAAACACCTCTGACCCTGATACTGTTTGCAGAATATGCTCCATTGACAACACTAGGTATTTATCTTTGTCAGAGATGCGGTTAATATTGTCAAAATCAATGCATAAGCGTATTTCCCCAGAATTATTTATTACGGGGACTAAATTTGAAACCCACGTTGAATGTCGCACTTTGAAGATGATCCAATCATCCAGAAGCTTCTGCAACTCTTTCTGTATCAGAGGCTTAAGCATCAGATGAAATTTCCATAGATTTTGTTGAAAAGGCTTGGCCCCTTCCTCGATTGGGATCACGTTTTGGATTATCCACATGTCATAAGTTTAAAAATCATCATATTTCCATGCGAAAATGTCTTGGAAATGCTTAAAAAGGTAGATGAAAGCTTGCCTCTCCTTGGATGTACAATAAGTCCCAAGATTGACATACTTCTGATCTTGCTCCATGCCAATATCAATTTTCCCATGCGATAGAGTTGAGATATGAGTTTTTGCATTAACCAGTCCCTTGAAGTGATTTTCAAGTCATACAACTTTTCAAATGACGTCCTTGGGCATGGGGTTTTCTTTGCTCACTTGCATTGCATCCTGCAATGCTCTATCGTGCTCGTCCTCATCAATGGTTGCACCTTTAAATACATCTATGTTCACCATAACGTCCAGTATCTATTGGTAATCATTAAAAACGTGAAATTTAGCTATATTATCAAGATAATATGGCTTATAAATAATTTCAATAGAAAATTCATCGTGACAAGCTAGCAGCAGAATTTTCCAATGTATCAACAGCGACATTACAAATCCTAGGAACATAAATAATATTTAAAGCTTGGAATTGTAAAATTAAATGTCATACCTCTTGTTGGTAACCTTTAAGATTAGGTGACACACGGTGTATCGTATTTCGTACCTTTCGTACGACGATCTCAGAGTCACCTATCCCTTTAAGTACCTCAAATTTGAGGTCGATGGCTTTATTTAGGCCCAAAATGAGTGCTTCGTATTCTGCTATGTTGTTGGTCCACTCAAATTCTAAGCAGAAATATATCATATGCTTTCTATTTTGCAGGTCTACTAAAACACAACCAACTCTATAACGCTCCTTCATTTCCAAACCGTTAAAATATAAAGTCCAAAAGTTATAAAAAATAGATTTATGTCCTACACTAGTACTACCTACATATATTGTACAAAGACCATTATCACCAATTGGATTTATAAGAAGGAGTTCCAACAGTTCATCTGGTGGGACTGGTGAAGGCTGAGCTAGATAGCATTCATGATCAACTTCCAAAAAACAATTTCCAAAAATGAATTCTGCGAAGCCCATCTATTCATTTTTCTCTTCAAGTTGTGTCACCATGCACTTCATGTATGCCTCACTATCAACTTGAATCTGACTATTCCTGCCCTTGTACGAAATCCATAAGTGATACCAGTTTTTCACAAAGTATCCTTGAAGTTTTTTGGACCAATATATGCTTAGCAGTAAACCATATGCCTCTAGAATACCGACAACTACAATATTGATACATTGATGAACTCAGTGATTAGACGAAATAAGGATGAGAAAATTTCTAAGTTCACCTATAGCCTAGAAAAATGACTTGTCCAACTGTATAATTCTTGCATCGCTCTTATCCCATTACGCGTTGATTTTCTTAGCAACTGAAAATGGCATCACATTCGCAGATGTGTTGCAATCAACTAAACAATTATGAACATTATAATTGAAAATTTTGAAAGTTAATAGAAAAGGTGGGCAGAGTGTGTCAGAATTTAAATTTACAACAGATTTGAGGGTATCATGAGAGTTACCGGACATTAATTGTGATGCAGATCCCTCTTTATTGATAAATCTATGGGCAACAAGTTTAGTTGATTTCTCTTCTTTGATAATTGTTTGTGATGTATTTTTAATTTTCTTGATTTACCTTTTTTTTTGTTCTTGATTATTATTATTATTATTATTATGAATATGAATCTCTTCATCAAACAGCTACCAAACCATAAATAATAGTAAGACAAAGGACATAAGATATAGGAGTTCATCTAGGGCCAAAACCTCTCTAACTCTGAGAGGAAAACCACAAGAATTTGTCTTCTTATAGAATCTTCAATTGACTAATTCCAAAACCTAGAACCTTCACCAAGGCCCTCCAAGACCAAGTCAAATCTTGCTTCTAGCTTCTTTTTGCAATTCATACTTCCAGCTGCTTCTTCTTGCAGTTTCGACCTCCCTAGCATATTTTTCTGCAACTTTGACTTGCCGAGAAAATTCTTCTACAACTTCGACCTACCCAAAAAAAATATTTTGTAACTTCCACCTGCCAAGAAAAATCTTATGCATAAAACCTAACCTTTACATGTGTGAGAAATGATGGTGTGATCTCCTTCCTTTCTCCTTCACTTGGGTATATTCTTTCTCCTAGATAATTTGGCTTCCAAAATATCTCTTCTTCATGCCCTAACTTCACTTCTGCAACTCGGCTTTACTATTGCAATGTGTGTCCTAATTCCTTCACATGTGTGGAGAGTATTAGCCCAGAAACAACCCCAGAAACTCAAATTTCTCTTCCTCCTTCATATTCTTCCTTTTCGCACTCCTTTTCTTTCTTGTGATAGAACTTGAGTGAGTGAAGTGTGTCCTCCAAGTGAGGTCGAGGTCTCATTTATATAGGCTTCTCATTGGGTCTAATTTCTCCATTAAGGCCAACTTGATCACAAGTGTAGGTCGAATTGAATATTTCATTATGACTTGGTCTTGGAGGGTTCTTTGAATTGACTTTGACTAAAAATAATTCTTTTTACAATGTCTAACATTCCCAAATGGGTCTTTCATACATGACAATGACTCATAAGCCCTAGAATCTCTCAATGGGAGCTTGAACTATAAATAAATTCGTCTTGAGCATGAAACCCATGCCTCAAGAAAAAAATAATAAATTTATTTTTCTCTTTTCATTAAATACATAAAATCATGATTTCATATGTCATTATGAAGACTGGACCTAGTTACATATTTCAACACTCCCTCTTAACTAGGGAGGTACTCATAATCCATACAAGGTACTTGGACATTCTCAATCTTAAGAATTCTCATAAGAAGAGTCAGATTGATAACCTGTTTGTTTAGAATCATGTTAACCAGAATAGTCACATAGCAATTCCTTGACTAAAAAATCTATCTCTCCACAAGATCATAGCACAATTCTGGTGAGACCAATGTATGATAGACACAATCATCATTGTCTCTTAAGGTACATACCCCACTCGGGTGTTCACGGGGTATGTCCTCCCAGGACTATTCTTATCTTAGATTCCCAGTCCTCAAATAATATATGTCCTTTATTAATACTCTTATCTTTGATTCCCTACCTCATCCTCAAAGAGTATCGGATTCCAGATGCTTACCAAATCCTCCATTATTTCTTCCAAAGTGAAGACAAGAATGATGCATCTATCTCTCATCATGGCCTTATAAGACTTACGGTTGTTAGTCCTGGTCTAGTGCATAACACATGAAGTAGAGAACCATATTTTTCACTCCCTCTTAACCAAGGATGACCAACCCATTCCTATAAAAGGAATTTCCATAAGTTACCTCTTAACCAGGGACTTCTCCAAGCCTCCCTCTTAACTAGAGACTTGTTTTCATCAGCTCACTTGTTCTTCGGCGGAGATGAAGTTACTTTTAGTTGCTTGAAGAGCTCCTCATTTTAATGTCATGAAATTTATTCTCATCATTATGGAGCCATCATCTTTTGGGACTTATTCGTAGGGCATCAACCATCCATAACTTTCCTTCATGAACTATGTCAGTCATGTCATCCTTTTCTTCATTGAAAAGAGGTCTTCTAATCCACATCTAGATTTTCTTCATATATCTACCTCTTCCAATATAGAAATTCCACATAGATTCAACTGATCTTGTAATATGTTAAAAAAAATACTTGAATCTATTCTACAAAATTTGGAAACCAGTTACGATCACACAATCACATGAATAAGAAATAGAAACAATTCCAATCGCACAACACAAAGATTTATCTAGGAAAAGCCTCAGCTAAAAAACCTCGCTATCTGTATATTGCATTAATTCAATAATATGAAATAATGTAATGCTTCTCTCAGGCTTGAGATCTCTCTGCACTATCTTTGACTGTCTCACTCTGATCCAAGCAAGTTTGGTCCAATACTTAACCAATTTCTTGCCTCTGGATGCTCATCCTTGCTTGCGCATTCCTGAGGGAAATTAAGCCCCTATTAATTAGGAAATTCCCAATAATTTTTTTTGCAATACATCCATGGCATCCTGCTAAACTCATGCATAACCTGTACAATTTTCTAATTATACAACTGATAGTATACTTCCCTTTAACTCCAATCTCAATTAGGTCTTCCTTAGAATTGACACGCAACAAATATTTATAGTGAATTATCAATTATATGATTGATCACTGCATGTGAATTAAATTAGATTTAATTCACATGACCTCTCACTAGCTCATCCATCAGTTAGAACTAGTTTAACTGAGTTTAACTCAAATAATTAATTTAAACAATTAAAACTCAAAATAAACTGCAAATGGACCCCCTAAAACTTAGAGGGAACTCTACATGCCTCTAGTTTGACCCCAAACTCAAATTAAATGAGCTAACTAAGTCTTCCTAACTCATTTAATTCATACAAGTTGTCATGTGATGTGGAATTAAAATTTCCTTCTAATTTAATTAAGGTAAAATTAAATTGGAAGCCTCTTCTTGTTTCCAATTTCAACACTCCCTCTCAACAAGAAATGGATTGTATGCTACCCCGATCTTACCTATGTGGGAATGTACTCTAATAACATAATCCTTCTCCTATCCTTCTCCTCTGTGGGAATGTACTCTAATGACATAATCCTCCTCTCTACACCATCTCTGACATGGTGATATCGAATATCAATATGCTTGGACCTGTCATAAAAAACTAGATTAAATGATATTTTGATGCAAATTTAGTTATCACAATAAATCATCGTCAGATCCACCTTTCGACCAAACAAACCAGCAAGTATATTCCTCATCCAACTGACCTCACATGTTGCTTGACTAGCAACCATGTACTATGCCTCTGCTAAGTTGAGAGAAAATAATCTTTGCTTCTTGTTGTACCAGGAAACTGATGTTGACCCAATGTTGAAGATGCCCCCTGATGTGCTCTTCCTATTGGATGGACTCCCTACCCAATCTGCGTCTATGAAGCCTTGAAGCTTCACTCCCTCTACCAGCATGTATCATAGCCCAAACTTTGTAGTGCCTCTAAGGTATATCAACACATGTTTTCCTGCCTTCCAAAAGAGCTTGGTAGGCTTAACCATACCTTGACGAAGTTGGTTAACTGCATAGCATATGTCTAGTCATGTGTTCACAAAATACATGAGTGAACGCACAAGCTTCCTATAGATGGTAGCATCTACTACTTCACATGAAGTAGCATCCTCCTTCCTCCAGTTTCCTGCTAGATGAGTCTCCATGGGTTTGCTTCCCTCCATGTGGAACTTCTTCAGAATCTCGTGAGCATAATTTCCCTGAGCTACAAATAGCTCCCCATCTCTTTTCCAAATTTCCAATCATGGGAAATAGTGCAAGAGCCCCATTTCCTTCATCTCAAATTCTCTTGTAAGATCCTCTTTGCAAGACTTGATGAGATTCTCATCACCTGTCAGTATAAAATCATCGACATAAAGTACAATAATCAAAATTTTACCTTCTACCACAATATGGTAAAGGTTTGTGTCTACTTCACTCTTGGTGAAGCCCAACCTGGTGAAGTAGTTGTCGATCCTGGTGTACCAAGCACGAGGTGCTTGTTTCAGTCCATACAGCGCTCTCTTGAGTCTGCACACATGAAAATATCTGTTAAAGGTCTCAAAACCTTCCATCTTCTCAATGTACACCTCTTCCTCAATCACTCTATTGAGAAAGGTTGTCTTTACATCCCTATGATGTATCTGACATCTCATCTGCATTGGAAGTGCAAGGATGGATCTGATTGATGAGTACCTTATGACTGGTGCAAAGGTCTCATCATAATCAATCCCCTCCACCTGAGAGAACCCTCTTGTCATAAATATGGCCTTGTGTTTCTCCACACTCCCATCTGTTTCCTGATTCACCTTGTAGATCCACATGGATCCTACAACTGACTTCCCTTCCGGTATTGGGACAACTTCCCATGCACTTTTTCCAATAATGGATTCATACTCCTCAACCATGGAATCAACCAAACTGGTTGTTGCACTTCTTCCTCGAAATATGATGGCTCTATCTCTACACTCTCTCTCATAAGATCCATGTATCCAGTGTACCGCTCTGGGGACCTTCTCTGTATGCATTGTGACGTGGCTGCTCCCACATTCTCTCTAACATCATAAACCAACCTGCCAGCCTCTATGGTGTGATTCCTTCCATCTCGGGATGGATCTACATGAGTGGGTGCTTCCACTCTTTGTTCATATACTTGTGGTTTCTCCACATCTAGATGTTCTTCTTTTGGAGATAAGAGCTCCTCAACTGCATGCAACTAAAGCTCCCTCTAAAGGGAAATCCGCATGACCTTCTCTTCATCAAATTTCACATCTCTTATAACCACTTTCATCATGTTTGATGGAAATTACACACGATAGTTGTGAGGTGTATCGGTGTACCCCAGAAATATTCCCAACTCAGTTATTGGCTCTAGCTTCTTCCTGGCATATTTGGTTACATGGAAATAAACTAATGAACCAAAAAGATTAAAATGCACCAAATTTGGTCTCTTACCTGAAAAAGCTTCCTCTGTTGTACTCATCCCAAGTATCCGATGAGAACTTATATTCTGCACAAATATTTTTGTGTTTCATGCTTCAGCCCACAGATGCAACAATATACCTTGATCATGCAACATCGCTCATGTTGCTCACACAATAGTTCTCTTCTTTCTTTCTACAATCCCATTCTGTTGTGGGTTAAGAGGTGCTATCAATTTCAGTGAAATTACTTTTGAAGCACAGAAGTTCTTGAATTTGTTCAAGACATATTCTCCACCATTGTCACTTATGAGAGCCTTCACCTTCTTCCATGTATCTTTCTCGACAAGTGCTTTGAACTCACAAAACTTTGAGAACGTATGATATTTCTTCTACATGAATAATATCCAACACTTGCATGAAAAATCATCTACATAAATCACACAATACATGTGTTTTGTTGTGGATGCTTTCAAGAATGGTCCACACACATTTGAGTGAACTCTCTCAAGGATCACCTTTTCTCGGCTTTCCTTACCGTGAAAGGTGGATTTGGTGTACTTCCCAAATGTACACCCTTTGTATGTATCTTGTTTCTCAAGTGCACCCTTGGGAAATCCTGTAAAAAAAATTTGCATGATATTCAAAGCACCATGGTGTAGATGGCCCAATATTCTATGCCATAACTCACTAATGTCTCAGATTTGCACATTTTCTACTTTTATGCTCAATTAAGAACAGTATTCTACATCCAATTTGTAGAGGTTCTTTACTCAAACCCCAATATTCTTCACCAGTCTCATGGATTTACGATGAAGGAACACCTTTCCTTTGCTAATATCACATCATAGCCACGATCTTGCAACATAGCATTTGAAACTAAATTCTTCTTTAAACTAGGAACATACATGACATATTTTAATAAGAGAGGAGTACCAGACTCCCTCTGAAAGGTAACTATAACTATGACGGTCGCGTTCATCTCAATATGAATTTGGAGATCCTTTTGAAAAAAATATGTTAAGGCCTTCCACATATCATATGGAGTTGCCTTTCCATGGAGGTTCGAGATAATATGATATCGAACTCCTCTAATAGAATCATTCTCGCCTTTGTTAGATTCTTCTTCCATGCATCAAGATTTTGAGAATTTGTTGTTATGGGCCTAGGAATATCATTGTCTATGAATTCCTCCAGTTCGTTGTCCTCCAACACTTATTCCATATTTTCCTTCCAAGCTATGTAATTTGAACTACCCTCAAGGTCATATACGAGTCTCAATCCATAGAAAGACATCATGATCTATTGTTGGTCATGAAGAATAAATCTGCAAATTCAATTCACCTATTCAAAACAAACTTGTATTCTTCTTGTCTATAGTGATTCCTTCTCTAATACCATATATAAAATCCACATAGATTCAATTGATCTTGTAATATGCTACAACAAAATACTTGAATCTATTCTACAAATTGTGGAAACCAATTACGATCGCATAATCACATGAACAAGAAAGAGAAATAATTTCAATCGCACAACATAAAGATTTATTTATGGAAATCCTCAACTAAAAAACCCTGCTATCTATATATTGAATTAATTCAATAATATGAAACAATACAATGATTCTCTCAAGCTTGAGAGCTCTCTGCATTGTCTATGACTGTCTCACTCTGATCCAATAAAATTTGGTCCAATACTTAACATATTTATTGCCTATGGATGCTTAGCCTTGCTTACGCATTCCTGAGGGAAATTGATCCCCTATTAATTATGAAATTCCCAATAATTTATTGTGCAATACATACAAGGCATCTTTCTAACCTCATACATGACCTGTACAATTTTCTAATTATACAATTGATAGTATACTTCCCTTTAACTCCAATCTCAACTGGGTCTTCCTCATAACTTACATGCAACAACTATTTATAGTGAATTATTAGTTATCTGATTGATCATTACATGTGAATTAAAGCGGACTAGACCTCTCACTAGCTCATCCATCAGTTAGAACTAGTTAAACTGATTTTAACTCAAATAATTAAGTTAAACAATTAAAACTCAAAATAAATTGTAACTCGACCCCCTAAAACTTAGAGATAACTCTACATGCCTCCAGTTTGACCTCCAACTCGAATTGACTGAGATGAATAAATCATCCTAACTCATATAACTCGTATAAGTTGTCATGTGATGTTGAATTACAATTTCCCTCTAATTTAATTAAGAGGAAATTAAATTAGAAGCCTCTTCTTGTTTCCAATTTCAACATCCAAGTCATGTTTCCTTTAGGATCTTTCATCCAACCACCTAAGTGCTAGTCATAGTTGACATCTACAACTCTCTTTCAGTAGCCCTGTATTAAACCATCCAAATGTTGTTCAAAAATCAAAATTAACATAAAATAAAAGTTACCTTTTGTGATGACCCTTCATCATGACATTTGCTTGTAGCAACATCAACATCCTGCATACATATTAACACATATCCAAAATATTCAATGGCAAGGGTCTCCTTTCTTTCTACACTTCATCAGAGCCTTCATATCTTTTCCATGGAAATGTCAAGGGCCATTTCTCCTAGGCATCGGACGTTGATTTCATTGTGATCATAGTTGCATCTTTCACGGTCTCTCCTTTCTATCTTCACATATTTCTCCCCAATAACATTCCATTCATATTTCCTTCATATTTTCCATCCACCTCATATTCTATATGAGGAAATATTATGTTTATTTCATCTAGTAAATATGTGAACCATTCCCTCATGCTTATTTCCAAAGGAAGAGATCCCTTTATCATGCAACCATATGACATGACTTAACTAAATGCATGCACACATACCTCTTTCCTTATTTTGGACATCTAGGCTTCCTTCAGCAGCTTCATTTCCTTGATTGAGAGTACTTCAACCATATTGACATGTTGCATTCCTTTATCATCATACCATTATTTTTTCCATACAATGAATCCCATACAAGGTGGAATTCTCAGCGAGGAACTTGCTTCTTCTAAGAGGTGAACCTTCTAATGAAGATTCCCGGATGGAGGATATTGATTGTCCTCATCCTGAAAATGTTCCTTTCCAATGATGTATGATGAATTCTATACTAGAATATTTTACTCTACCCATAAGTACTAATTATGCTTTCAATGAGCTTTCCAAGAGTTATTTCCTTCTAATGATGACTGACATAGACTTCTACTTGAACTAACTTTAAAGCTTCATTTGATGATGTCATGATCTCTTTCTTCAATCGTATGTGATTATGTTTTCATCTCCTAAAATTATGCATCTTCTAATGCTTCTAATGCTTCCTACCATCATAGCTATGCTTTGCAAGAACAAAAAATAACTCAGTGGAGAATATTATCTCAATCACATTAGGGATATTTTACTTCCTCCATCCTTGATTTCTTCTTTTAAGCTTCTTCCACTCCTTCAGTGATATGGGATTATTCCCTTCCTCTTTTGTTGTCTTCCTTCTTGAGTTTGGGACAATCTCTCTTGTTGTGCCCATATTCTTGACAGCCATAGCATTGGACTTTCTTCTTCTTTTTCTAATGACCAAACTTCCCAATCTTCCATTTTCTCTTAACCATGGAAGCAAATGCGTGTACTTTCCCTTTTGATCCTACATTGTTTTTTTCCTTCAACCTTTTTCTTCATTTTTTCACAATGACCAGATTTCATTGAATGGGGTATCTTCCTTCTTTCCATAGATGCTTCATGTAAAGTTGATCCATTCCTCTGGTAGAGAATTGAGTACTATAATGGCCATTTCCTTATCAGATATTATTTCTCCCAATTCTTGTAGTTGGTCTCTTATTTCGGATACCCTCATAAATTATGAGGTTATTCCATATTATTTTTATATATTCATCTTGTAGATTTCTTATCTTAATGATATCACTTATCCATCAGTAATTACAGAGAAAAAATCTACTAATTTCTCGTATTTCTCTTTTGATGTGTTCAAATTTGATACATATGGAATGAGGGGATATTTGATGGATTCTATAAGAATATTGTGATCCCTTACTTCCCCTTTCATATACTTGGAATGAGCTTGTGATTCTTCCTTTGGATGTTTAGTGATTGAACCCTTAACATGTTCCACAACTTCATTTTCTATGAGGATCAAATTTGTCCTCTTCTTCCATGCAAGAAAATGTGGTGACCCAACCAACTTGTTTCTTTCCTTACAAAAATGAATTTTGATAGATTCAAATGTGGACATAAAGATACTTGTGAATATATTCCTTCATGAAAATATCTTCAACATGTTTCCTCCTTGATTTTGATGATGATAATGATGATAGAATATGTCTTCTTGATGAAGATTTCTTCCATCAAAAGTGATCCTTCAAAGATAGGGAGATCACCTTGATACCTTTACGATGATGAAAATTCTCCAATTTGTAGTCCTTAGGGTCCTTGAGGTCTCTTTCTCCTTGAGGTGATGATTTTTTAAGGTTCCAATAATGCTTCAAGTATAGAATCCTTCTTTTAACGAATAAGGGTTTTTAGGTCTTCTTTAGTAACTTCCTTCTTCAAGACGATGAATAAATCCTTGTCCTTATGATACCTTTGAGATAATAGGTCCTTCTTGATGATATTCTATCACTTTGATCCTTGAGTTTCCTTCATTAATATTCCCTTTCTTGGCTTGTCACCTTAGCTCTAATACCATGTTGAAAAACCTAGTGACAGAAAGTGTAGGTGATTTCTCTACTTTGATAATTGTTTGTGATGTATTTTTACTTTTATTTATTTAAATTTTTTTGTTCTTGATTATTATTATTATTTTATTCATCAAGTAACTACCAAACCATAAATAACAGTAAGACAAAGGACACAAGAAATAGGCGATCAGCCAGTGCCAAAACCTCTCAAAATTTGAGAGGAAAACCCACAAACATTGTTCTTCTTATAAAATCTTCAATTGACGAATTTGAAGTCCTAGACCCTTGACCAAGGCCCTCTAATGCCAGGTCAAATATTTCTTCTAGCTTCTTTCTGCAATTCATACTTCCAACTACTTATTCTTTCAATTTCGGCCTCCCCAACAGATTCTTATGCAACTTTGACTTGCCCAACATATTATTCTGCAACTTCGACCAACCCAAAAAAATCTTCTACAACTTTGACGTGCCGAAAAAATTATTCTGAAAAAACCATAACCATTTCACGTATGATAAATGATGTTGTGATATTTTTCCTTTCTCCTTTTCTTGGGTAGATTGTTTCTCCTAGAGAATTTGGCTTCCAAAATAGCTCTTTTTGATTCCCTAACTTCACTTCTGCAACTCGGCTTTATTGCTGCAATGTGTGCCCTAATTCCTTTTCACGTGTGGAGATTATTATCCCAGAAACTACACTTTATCTTCCTCCTTAGTCCTATTCTTCTTCCCAGTCCTTTTATTTCTTGTGATCTAACTTGAGTGAGTGAAGTGTGTCCTCCAAGTGAGATCGAGGTCTCATTTATATAGGTTTCTCATTGGATCAAATTTCTCCTTTATGGCCGATTTGATCATCAGTGTAGGCTGACTTGAATATTGCATTATGACTTTGTCTTGGAGGGTTCTCTGAATTGACTTTGACTCAAAATAATTATTTTTACAATATGCAACATGCCCAAATGGGCCTTTCATACATGAAAATGACTCATAATCCCTAGAAGCTCTCAATGGGAGCTTGACCTATAACATAAATTCCTCTTGAGCATGAAACCCATGCCTCAAGAAAAAAATAATACTTTTTTTTCTCTTTTCATTAAATACATAAAATCATGATTACATATGTCATTATGAATATTGAACAAAGTTACATATTTCAACACTCTTTACTTGTCAGATTGTGCGATGAGAGTGCTTGGATAATTAGGTCACGTCGGCTCGTTATCCCTATGAGCTCGAAAAGTGAAATGTTAGCATGACCTCTTTTCATGTCTTCCACGATGTTGATCAGTGTTAACCATCACAATGAGGTGTGTTGATGAGTCAGGAGGTGTGGCTTTATCCATAGTATCAAGAGTGTCAGACTTTTTTTTATTATTGATGGAAGTGTTATTTGAAGGAGCACCTCCAAACTTGTTCTATGAATTCTAAGTGGGATTTGAAGGTGCCAGAATTTTGCGTAAAAATTGTTTCTTAATATCCTGCTCATAAACAGATCCCGTCTTCCTTAGATTATATCGTTCAATTGACTGCTTGGGTGGATCTTCACTCGTTACTGAGTTGATCAACACTTTGTTTGTCAACGTTGTATATAACTCTAAATGTGTCAAATGAATTTCCAACGCTTGTCTTGTCTTCAGTCGCGGCAAGCTCACTTTTATCTTCATTATGCTCAGACTGTTCCTCTGTAAAAATATTATCAACAAGGTTTTCCATTATATTTTTCATATTGTGATTCCAATGTGGGCATGTCTTCTCAGAATGTTTCTCTTGATGTAAAGTGCAGAAGTTATCCAGGCCCAAACTTTCAATGTTGAACATTGTGTTGGAAATATGAGAAAATTTGGCTTGTTGTGAGTTTTTTATTCTTTTAAGAGAATGGTGGCCTGGAATATCTTTTGTTAGCGGTTGATTCCTTGCTTAGCTATCTCTTCAATTCTGAAACTCCGTTTGTGAGAAACTTCAGAGATTTGGTCAAGCTCTCCATATCAAAAGAATATTTTTCCTTTGTTCTATTGGAAGAGGCTTGGTTCTTCTTATCAACTTCCTTGGAGTCTTTAGAATCATCATCATTTGTGATGAATCCAATGGATCACAAATCATTTTCTACAATGATATCTTCTACAAAGTTCAGGGCCAATGTTTCTTTCACAACTCTCTTCATGAACACAGAAATTTTAGTCGACAAGGCGGATGTGTAATAATCTCTTGTGATATCATCGTGGAGTTTCACATTCGTGGGGAACTTGTTCAGTAATCACATAATATTTTATTAAAATATTTGATTTGTTCTTTTTCCCCAACTTTCAAATTACCAAGTTCTTTCAGCAGCATGGCGGGATTTTTGTCATAGGAAAATTTCTCAAGAAACAATTTCTTAACCTCCCTCCAACTTCAGATTGAAATTATTGTAAGACTATTATACCATACAAATTGTATACCTTCTAAGATATGAAAAATTTTGCAAGATACCTCATTTCAATGTACCTAAAGCTTCCAAATATGCATGTAGAACTCATCTATATGATCTTTGGATTTAGTCTTCTTTTCTGGATCGATCTTTGAAAGAAAATTTTCTGGATATTTTGGCATCTTGTTTAGATTCCTCAGTCAGAAAACTAAAAAAATTCTCCTTCATTGTCTAGATTCTCCTCAACAAGTGGAAGTTCCCCACATTTCTCTATAGGTTCAACCAACTCTTAGAGGGTTTCGGTAACTAAATATTTCACCAACGAGACAAGAATGCCACTGGGATTTACTTCTTTTCTTACATGCTTATGAAGAAGAATCGCAGTGACGGGGAGAAGACTGAGGGATTTCACAAACTGACAAGTGATGGGTCGTATATTCCAAATTTGATCGTAAGTAACCTCAAAAGCTTACCCCGGGCTAATCTAGACAAATTATTCATTTTCAGGAGTACGAATAGGAGTGGAAATGGGAATGTTGCTTCCCTGCACATAGTTTTGTTTGTAGGATGCGGATAATTTTCATCCATAAAAAAGTGGTTGCCCTCCTTCTAGCACCATAATTTTGATAGAGTTGAATACCACCAACATGCAAGGGGGTATCCCCGATGAAAGGTCCCAATTAGACTTCACATTGTTTGGTGTGGAAGCCCTTCTAGAATAAAGGCCTGACTGCCATATTCTTAAATATCTTCCTTGGCTTCAAATTTCAGCACAAGAGAGTAATTCACAAGTAATTTCGAATTAGCAAGTGAGTATGCCTTGTGGTTGTTCAAATGTGGAAAGTATCAATTTTTATCTTATGAAAGGGAGATAAAAGTGATCCTCTCAAAGAGAAGTAATAGTAATAATCTAATAAAGGCACATGATCACAACATACAAATGAATCATTGGGAAACCAACAAAATATTTCACTTGGAAGCAACGATTGTTAACACACACAACACACCTTCAACAATATAAGTACCAAATCTACCAAAATAGTTCAATCTCCTTAGTACAGGTGAAAACAACACACATCGCAAACATTCAACGAATAGTATTACAATATTTATGAAATATGCATGAAAGTATGTTGGCTCAACGAGCTTCTAAATTAAGTATAAGTTCTAATATACATCAAGACAGTGAACACCACTAGCCCCAGTAGTGGAGCATTAGAGCAACCACTTGCTCCTCCAAAAGAACTATCTTCCTCTCTAATGTGTGGTAGGAGTAGCCAAGGTGAAAAGTACTTTACATGAACAATGAGGGTGTAAATATAACAAATGGGTGATCCATCACCTTCCTTGTGACTCTTAGACTACCCTCATGATTTTTTAACTTCTTGTGACCTTTCGACTTCCTACATGATTTTTCACATTACATAGATGTCTCTTGGACTTCCACTTTACAATTACATTTTCAATACAAAATTTACATAATCCACAAAATTATGTGGCACATGATGACTCATGACATGACATGACATGGCATTGCTGACATAGAGGGCATGATGTCAAGGAAATGTCAAGCCACTCTCTATGATCACTTTCTTTGTGTCCTCAAGATAGATGCAACATGATCGTGTTCTTTCTCCATATGGATTGATTAAAAGGAGTCTTCAATGTGATCTTTGATCTCCAACTGTTATCGCAGTTAATTTTCCTTTGTATTCTCTTGATTTATCAACTTGTTCTTACAGCTTCGGAAGTGTCTTCTATCATAGTCTCCTTCTTCATCCTCTTCATCATCTTCTTGTCATAGCATGATTGAACACCTACAACTGAAATCCACTCATGACAATACGAAATCAGATTGCAAAAACCTTAGTCTAACACGATGCATAACAATCCATTAATTGAGTTGGAACTGGGAGACAGGTTTGGAATCAAGCTCATGGATTGCACATTTTTGTAGCTCAAGATGTTAGGGTAAAGGACTAAGCCTTGAGACTACATAGTGCGCATTTTAGGCTAGGTTAATCATGTCATCTACGCAGCTGAGGGACTCAAGGAGGCAGGCTCAGGGCTTGAGCACTGAGTTTTCCCACTGTGTAGTTTTGGAAGGAGAATAGGCCCAGTGATTGTAGAGTTGCATAGTTCAGGAGCTCAAGACTGAGGATTGAGGACTGAGATTGTGCAATGTGCATTTCAGGTTGGGTTGGACATAAATATTGCGTTGTTTTTGAGCTCACTGCTTGGGCCTCAGCACTAATATTATATAGTGTGCAGTTCTGGGAGGAAGATATTACACATTGCGCAGTGTCAAGAGGAAAGGTTTTTGATTGAGGAATGAGTTTGTGCAGTGAGTAGTTCAGGATGGTTGAATGAGGCTGAGTGGCCCAATCGCAGTTTTCCCAATTTTGTCTAAGTGTTGGATCAACGAGATGAAGTTGAACAAAAGAAAGACTTGAACATGATCACATACTTAGATTAATTGATGACACAATCATGGAACACTCATATCACATGAAAAACATACTTTTCCTTAATGTGAAAAATTTGCGACAACCTACGCTAAGTGTGACACCAAAGATACACTTTGCGACGATAGTGACGACACTTGTGCAACAGTGCTTGAGACTTTGGAAATGAGTGCAATATGTGTTTTCATGGTAAGAACAACCAATTATCATGAATACCACCACTTGAAACAAACCAAAACCACATTTACACAGTGTGCAACACTTTCCAATTCTAAAAGACGACACTTTGATTATCTTCAAAAAGTAACAATATAGAGAAAACATGTGCAATGAAAATCAATGTTTGTGACGGCAGCATACAAGGACAAAATAAGCTCTGAAATTAGATATAGGCCAAAATTTTGGAGGTTTTTGTAGCAACGACAACACCCCATTTTCTGACTAGGGAAAATTTCTCCTCTTCCTCTATCTTGATATGAGCCCCAGATCTAGTCTCCTTATGAATCTCCTCCTCAATGCAGCCACTCCATAACCACTCCCAATTTAGAAGCTTCTCTCTACCACTCACTACATCAGTGAAGTTTTCCCATGACTTAGAAAAAACAAATAGTGAAAAATTGACAAGGTCTTTGTCTAATAATATCTCCCCAAATCTAGATAACTGATCCCTCACTTGGGTGAATATGGTGAGATGTGAGACCACGGACTAAAACTTCGCCATTCTGATGTTTCTAAGTTGGTCTCTAAGTACCAACTTCTTAGCTTCACTTTAACCCTAGTACGACCCTGTTAGGTCTCTGTAATTTATTAGCAAGATTGGCAGAGTCCAATTACAGAAACAACATCGTTTCAACCAACTTTGGGATTCTAGGATCTAGCCCTCCTGAATCCGGACAGGGATCTCTCCAATATGTGCAAAGATGGATATTGTCTTTGAAGTTTGAAATAATGATATTAGGCTAGTTGTGAAGGCCAAGGATTTTGTTTTGGATGGTTGAGCATGAAATGTTACTAGAGGGGAAAGCCCTAAGTGCAAAAGTTTCAAAAGTGAGAAGTTGCAAGTGGATAGAACAACTAAGCTAAACAGATAGATATAACGCTGGTTTTTAGTCCATTGGGCTATGGAGTCATATCTGGGCTTTAATTGAGCAACAACATCAAGTGTGATCCAAGGGGCAAGTCATCTATACCACAATATTATTGAGATTAAAATGATGGAATGGAAACATTAAAGTGTTGGAGGGGTGGAAACTGATAATAATTTCTCAGAGGATTTATAGTCAGTCCAAAACAAGAAAAGCCTCTTAAGTAACTATTTAAAACCAACCAAGTGCAGGGCTAACCATTGACTCCTTGGGCAAGTCTATATTCAAGCAGCTTAATTGACAAACAATCCAGTACTCCACATAATTACCTTCAGAAAGTATGAAAACACATAAGAAAAACATAGTGTAACTTAAGATCAGATAAAGTACTTTTAAACCTAGTCTGCTTTCAGTCAACACCAAGGGAAACTTTCAGAATCTGCCTTTGGAGAAAAGAACCTAGGAATCAGGGCGAACCATATCTTCTCTAGTCTAACTTTAATAGCAAATAATGGAAATCACATTCAAGAACAATGTTTATGTAAACAGAAGGACGAGGGAACGCCAACATTCCTAACTGTTTAAACATTATTGAATCATTCTTAAATAAACAAACTTGAGAAAAACATTAAGATAAAGATTTCTCAGCCAGAGAAGGTTACTGATATACAGTAGATCCTAACCCTGTTTAAACTGTTCTTTACAGAGGAATATGAACAATATGGCATACATAGAAGGAAAACAATTTAACAAAGAAAGAAGCACTTCATCGGTGATATAGACCAGGATCCCAAGAAACAGCTTTTATATTGATGTCAAACCAGTTACAATCTTTAGGTCCAATGTTTCAGTTCAGCAATCATCTTCACTATTCAACCTAACTATTCTAGCATAAACAGAGCTTCAAGGGCCAGCGAACACTATGTACAAATAGAAGTCTCCAGCTCAAGTGTATTTCAAAGTTCTGCAACCAACAATTTCTCATCTTCTTCTAAGGTATTTATAGAAGAATGAGGAGGTGATCTGAGAAAATATCTCTCAGGATAATTAATACAGGTTCAAGACTTCTCGGCCTTTTGGGGGGCTCGAGGGAGAAATTTACAGGTGGATCGCTGCATTAACTGTTTTACAATAAATATCAAAGCTCGGTGGGAGTTTTATTTTGACTTTGAGGCTCTGTGTGTTGTGTGGAGTAACCCCGTAGATATTTTCTGCATTGATTACCTTGCAGAAGTAACTCCCTGGCTTCTCTAAGGCGAAATATGATCTTCTTCAATAACTTCGGCCTCTGTTTGAAAGGTTTGAGGCAACAGGTGGCTTTTATGGTAGCTGAGGAATTTATTCGCCTCATTTGAAGCAGTGGAATCATTTTCTGCCTGACAGATCCTTTTGATTTTCTATTAATTCTGTTTTAATTTGGGGGATTAGGCTTTTGATGTTCAATCTTAGCCGTGATCCCCAAATTTGTCTTCAATCTTCAATCTCCTGTGTGCTGTCTTCAAAAATCGATACTCTTTAACTGCTCTGAATGAAACAGTGTCTTGTTAATGTGTAGAGCCACGCTGGGCTTTACGGCATCAATACTCATAGAGTACTGATGAAACATGGAATGGAGCCCCGTGGATGGCTTCCCTTTACTGAAACGAGGGCATGAGAATCGTCATTCCCAGCCCTCGGCATTTCTTCGTGATACAATGGAAAACCATTTAAAACACCTGCATCAAACACAAAAAAATTAAGAAATCCTGCGAAAATAGGTTAAACTGCTTCAAATGGCGGGGAAAGAGCGTAGCCGTTGGATAAAAATATCTAACGGTGGAGATCGGCGCAAAACAGGAAAATGAGAGCGGGGAGAAAAAATAAGGCGAGGTGGTTTTGGACCGTCCGATCCGGACACGTGGACGGTCCAGATCTAATCGGAGGATTGTAATCGGAGGGGAGAAACAAAAGGAGCGATTGGAAAATGCCGATGCGATTGCGCGATCGGGGGACTAGTGCGATCAAGCGATGACCGTTGGATCAGAAAGGGGATGGACGGCCGGGATCAAATCGAAAGATTTCAATCGGGGTGGTGCTACCAGGCTTTGCGATTGCGATCGGAAATGGGTTTGCGATTAAGCGATAACCGTTGATCTTGGGTTCAGATCAACGGCGGCGATGTAATCGGACGGGCAGTGCGATCGGGGGATCGGGAGAGGACTTGCGATCAGAATTTGCGGTTAGAAACTTGCGATTGAGCACTGACCGTTAGATCTGAGGGTCAAATCAACGGCGGGGAGCGAATCGGAGGAATCGCAATCGGAGGTCGCAGACATGGGCATGCGATTGCGCAATCGGGGAAAGTTGCGATGCGATTTGAAACTTGCGATGCGATTTTGCGTGGACCGTTGGATCGAAGGACTAGATCAATGGTCAGGATTGCTTCGACTTACGCACCGGTGGAAAAACATTTAAACATATGAAAACCAAAATTTTTGCAATAAAAACAAGTTATAATGGATCGGGCGGAAAATATATAAGTAAAGGGAAAAGGCGCCCGATTGCGGGGCCGTGGGATATATGAACTGTAATATGCCCGGGGCCTGATCCTTTAAAGGCCAATCGCAATCGGAACCGTGGGCCTGGTCTTTCTGATCTACCCATTGTGAATTCTCCGATTGCGATTGCGCGATCGGTCTTTTTGATCAACCCATTTTATATTTATCACGTGACTTTACGTTTTAACTTAAAACTTTCGGAAAGTGGGTTTTTGGGTTTACAAAGGAAAATATTGATCGGAGAGGGGCCTTTCAATGGTTCAGCACCCAATTGCGGGCTCTATGGTTATATGAGAAATAATATGATCGGGGGTTTTATATGCAAAGGCTAATCGCAATCGGAGTTTTGTAATGGTTCAAAGACATGCACCCTTGGATATTTGCGATGCGATTAGCGCCGACAAGCTTTGGCATTTGTTTTTGACGCATGGGCATGTGGGGGGAAGTGGTTTAGGACTTAGCCCAAGGGGCTTAGGTCCATAACAATAAAACTTTGTTTTTTATGAAAAATTTCAAGGTTTTAAATGGATTTGGGGGTTTCGACACAGCTCAAAAAGAAGTTTTAAACCATGTCAGGAGGATTTTCACGAATGGAGGGAGAAACTTATGAAAAGTAGGGAAATAATATGGAGAAAAGGGGGAGTAAATGAAGGTTAGTTATGAGTGGGAGAAAGGGGAAAAATGATGGTTTCTTCAGCAATTTCTTACAGGAAATCAGCAGAATTAATAGGAACAGTAATGAGGATTTTGGACAGAGGCATGAGGCATACAAGGAGTCTTCAAGAGCCAACAAATTTTTAGTGATAAAATTTGTTCCTTGGAGGCTCAAAAAGTCTTAGCCAC
Organism: Pinus albicaulis; assembly: GCA_034641835.2. Lineage (NCBI taxonomy): Eukaryota > Viridiplantae > Streptophyta > Pinopsida > Pinales > Pinaceae > Pinus > Pinus albicaulis. Next base: position 470,890,894 of record CM076574.1, on the reverse strand, counting down.
CTTTTGGTATAACAAAATATTATAGGTGGCTAATAGTGGCTCCACTAGGGGATGGTGCCTTCTTGAAGGCATCAAGAACTTCAGACTTGCATCTTCTGGGAGGTTGATTAGTTGCCTCATCCATTGGGATGCCTTCCTGTGATTTGAATGATCTTCTCTAAAAACATATTTGGTAGCCATGAAAACGAGGGACCTTCATCAGCAAGCTTTCTACCTACCCAATCCTACAGATCTAACATTTTTTCTTCTTAGAGTGCACTTGGATTGGCAAACTCTCTTACAACATTTTATTCTTTTGAAAGCATAAAAACTAATCTAATTCTACTCCTTATTTCTCCCTGAGCTCAGATTAAACAGTCGAGCTTAGATATTTCTCTACCTAATCTACTGTCTGTTGGGATTTAGTTGTCCAACAGACTTTCATTCTCTAAATTCTATAACAGAAATTCAAAAACAGTCAAGTCAAGATTAAGCTTTTTGACTTGCCGTGATCTATGGCATAAAAACAAGTTGCACATAGACATTATTTTTGCAGGAAATTAAAATCAAAAAATGGAAGGCTTAAGATCTGAAAGTTGAGCACTTCTTTCATCTTTTCATAGCTCTGTTTTTGCTTTTTCTTTGAGTTGTCTTTGCTTTCCCCTGGTTCAGATTTTGAGCAAATTAGAACCATTCTTTCTCTTTTGTGACTCAGAAAATAAAACAGTTTTGATTCATTCTTCTTTTGGAAACTTTGGTTCAGATTTTGAGTTTGTTTGAACCTTCATTTCTACCCTAATTTATCTACTGATAAGCCAAGATTGAACAGTTTGGCAAATCAATTTCACTACCCTATCAGCAGAAAATTGAAAGCTAATTAGTCAAGTTTAAACTGTTTGACTAACCAGAAGTGTGTTTTCAGGAGTGGCATTTGAACTTGCACACTTTCAGATTTATTTCTCTTTTTGGCATGGGGCTGTGCCTTTCTTGTTTTTCATTTCTGCCCTCTTTTCTTTCTTTCTTTGTTTTTGTATTTTTTGATTTTTCATAACTTTGAATGCAATGATGGATGAAATGTTTACAATGGAAAAAGAAAAAAGAAGGCTTAAAAACATATCATGAATCAAGAGAAGTAATGCTTGAGCATCCTGCCATTGACAGGACCCCCAAACAAATCTGTTCCATCCAGCTCTTGTAAGAAGAATGCATTGTTTCCAGCAACTGAATGAATAGAGTAAGGGCCAAGCCATATATTGTCAAATTTACCATGCTTTCCCTTGTCTTCTCTCTTTGAGTCCCACTTTAAAACTTTATCCCCAATCTTGAAATTGCTGGCCTTTGTTCTTCTGTCAAAAAGCTTCTTAATGCTGTCCTGTTTCTGCAATGTTTTGTTGTACACTTCCTCTCTGATTTGCTGAAGATGAATAGTCTGATTTATTCTTCTGATCATGTCATTATCTTCAGTCTGCAATTCTTGGATAAACTTCATATTTGGTACACCAAGGCTATTAGGAAAGATTGCATCTGTACCATACACAAGCTGAAAAGGTGACATACCAATAGATTTCTTCAAAGTTAATCTGTCAGCCCAAAGTGCATGGACTAGCTTTGTGTGCCAAGACTTTTTATTGTCCTCCAACAATTTCTTGATTATGTTCACTAAGCTTTTATTGGAAGATTCTGCAAGTCCATTACCTTGAGGGTAATAGGCTGTGGAATGCCCTAGTGTTATCTGGTATTTATGACAGAAGTCAACCATTTTCTTTGATCCAAATGCTGTTGCATTATCAGTGATAATTTTGGAAGGACAGCCAAATCTGGATAGAATATTAGTCTCCACAAATTTTATGATAACTGAATCATTGGCCTGCCTACAAGGAATGGCTTCTATCCACTTAGTGAAATAGTCTGTGGCAGTAAGGATCCATCTATGATGGGCAGAAGATGACGGATGGATTTCTCCTATGAAGTCAAGTCCCCACTGTTGAAATGGAGCTTCAACAGTGATTGGATGCAATGGAAGGGGAAGCAATTTTCTTTTGCCTTCGAATAGTTAGCATTTATGGCAAGTAGTGGTCATCTTGTGCACATCAAGAAAAAGAGTAGGCCAATAGAAACCAGCCCTCAGAATTTTGTTGGCTGTTGACTTCCAATATAAATGACCCCCACTCTCTCCTTCATGGAATTCCTGCTTAATCTTTTCTGCATCAAACTCAGGCAAACATTTAAGCAATACACCACTTGCATTTTTCCAATAAAGACATTTATCAATAATGCAATAGTTTACAGCTTTTAACTTTAGGAATCTTGCCTTTGTTTTGGATAAACCAGGAGGTGTATTCAGATTAAGCAAAACATAAACAATATCAGCGTACCAAGGAGAAATCATAAAATGATCTTCAACAACAGGAGTTGAGAGTTCTTCTTGGTTATCTAAAGCATCGATCATATTAATATCAAGAAGTTTACAATTTGATTCAGCCATTAATTTAGCTAGACCTTGGCCTTTGATGAGCTTAGTGGGTTTTATTTCTAAATCATATTCAAGAATTACTGCAATCCACTTACCTCTTTTACCATCTGGATCCTGGGTTAGAATGTCTTTTACAACCGAATTTGGGACAAAGGCAATGACGTGTGAGTGAAGGACGTATACTCTGAAGTCTTTCAATGCTTTAACCAAAGAAAAAGCTTGCTTTTCCATAATGTTATACTTCAAAGGGGCATCCCTCAATGCCTTGCTAAAGAATGCAATAGGCTGCTCTTGTCCTTGTGGATTTTTCTGTAAAAGGACAGCAGCTATGGTATGTTCTGATGCAAATGAGAAGATATAAAAATCCTTTGAAAAATCAGGACTTATGAGAACCGGTGTTTTGGTTAACGCTTGTTTTACCAGTTCAAAGGATGTCTTTGCTTCCACGGTCCATTTTACCCCTTGCTCCTTCTTTAACATGTTTGTGATATTCCTAAGGAGCTCAGCTAGGTTAGGGATGAACCTTCTCAAAAAGTTTATCTTTCCAATGAAAGATTGCAACTCCTTGATGTTTCGAGGATGAGAGATTTGCAATATGGCCTCAATCCTCTTTGGATCTATCTTTATACCCTCTTCTGAAATAATGTGCCCAAGAAGTTTACCCTCTTGGAGACCAAATAATGTCTTCTTAGGGTTTAAAGATATCCCAAACTTTCTGCATTTCTCGAAAACTTTTCTTAAATGTTCTAAGTGTTCTTCATCTGTTTTTGAAAACACAGTAACATCATCAAGATATATAATGATGAAGTAGCTCAGTTCTTCCGAGAATGCTATGTCCATGGCTCTCTGAAAGGTTGCTCTAGCATTCATTAGACCAAAAGGCATTTTCACATACATGAAAGTGCCCCATGGTGTAGTAAAAGTTGTCTTTAATTGATCATCAGGGTGGACTAAGACTTGATTATACCCTGAATAGCCATCTAGCAAAGAAATTCTTTTAGACCCCACCACCCTTTGTAAAATATGATCCATCTTGGGCAAAGGGTAGTTGTCTTTTAATGAAGCTTTGTTTAAATTTATAAAGTCTATACAAAGCCTGATTTCTCCAGTTTTCTTCCTAACAGACACCAGATTAGACACCCACTCAGAATATCTAATAGGGACAATAATGCCAGCTTCATACATATTCATGATCTCCTTCTTAACCAAAGTCAGCTGTACAGGGTTTATTCTGTGCAGTTTCTGTTTGAATGGTTTTTGGTTTTCTTTAAGAGGGATTTTGTGCTGTATTATTTCAGTGTCATAGGACTTGAGATCTTCGTAACTCCATGCAAAGGTATCAGAAAATTCTTTGAACAGCTCTATGTATTTGAGTTTAATGTGAGCTGGTAAGGTTTTGGACAGTTTAATCATTTTTGGTTTCTCCTTACTACCTATATTGCATTCCTCCACTTCAGTATCTACAGGTTCCAGTTTTGGTTTATTTGCCACATCGTTAAAATCGAACAACTCTTCTAAAGGGGTTAAACCCGTAGGCAAGCTTTCATCTTTGGAGTGCAGAGTTTCTAACTCTTCTGTTTCAGACTCTGCCTTCGTTTCTATTTTACCTTCAAGTTTTCCAGATAACAGGTTTATATTAGTGAGTTCAGGGGACGGTTCTTCTTCATTAAGAAAATTTTCTTCGCTGCAGTCTGTATCATGATCTGAATCCGAACCATGTAGTTCGAATTCATTTCTGAATTGCATGAAGTCTTCTATTTTTTTGTCGTTTTCAAACACCTGCCAATATTTTTTGTTATCAAGAACGGCTGGTCTAAATTTTATTGGAGTTGTGTTGTCTCCGGTTTCATATGGCGTTAGACATGTTCTAGCTGCATAGGCTAAATTGTGAGCGGCAATATTTTCTTTTCTTGGGACAAAAATTAATTCAGATTCATCGAAAGTTTCTAAAAGGTCCACAACATCATTTCGATAGGCCCTAATTCTGGGGTGATGAGCGTTATATTTCCCATTGACTTGCCTAATGATTAATTCTGAATCCCCGTGAATTTTAATTCTCTTGGCTCCTAACTTTTTCAACAAATGTAAGCCTAATAAAAGGGATTCGTATTCCGCTATGTTGTTGGAACACTGGAATTTTAATTTACATGAAATACACTCGGTGTGGTTGCTTACAGTGTTGCGAATCCAGACACCTGCACCAGCGTTGTTTCTAGTGCATGACCCGTCAAAATGCATAGTCCAGAGAGGAAGAATTTCAGTTTGGTGAATGGCCTTTGTATAATTTGATTCCTCAAGTTTTTCATCAGGTTGAGGATTGTCTTCTTGACTGTCAAGTTTTAAGTTCAAAGGATTGATGACTTGTAGTTCAATACCTGCATTTAATTTGCTAGGATTTTGAGATGCAATAGACTGTTCCGGCCGTACAGCATTGTGTTCCTCTTCCTCCGTTTCAGCCATTGATTCTGTTGAAATGATTTGTTCTGTAAGTGTTTCATCATTAAACATGATAAAATAATCTAGGCTCGTACTAACAGCATACAGAGGAGATTTTTGAGGCCGGTCTTGACTTGTCACTGTGTACTGCATGTGGGATTCCCTGTAAAGTCTTCTAGTCTGATTAAAAACAGGGATAGTCGCATAGGTCATGTCCATCTGCATGGTTCCCTGTAACTTAGCCCCCCAAGATCTTGATAAAAGCATTCCATACTTTGGGGGAACATTAGCCACAACAACATCCATGACTAAACATTTGGCTGGAATCTGGGCTAAGTTGACACAGAGATCTTTTATCAATCCTAGACATTTAACTCTGCTTGAGTCGAAGGAATATAAGTCTTTGTAAGGTCTGGTAATTTGAAGACCCAGGCTTTCCATTACAGCATTTGGCATTAAATTATGGGAAGCGCTCGAGTCATGCATAGCATTGTGCAAAATTTTGTCATGAATGTTTAAGCTTACATAAAAGGGAGGGACAGGACCCTCTTGGAACTTTCCTTCAATCTTTGGACCAAAAATAAGCTTTGGTTGGTCATCATTAAGATTGAGTGTATCTTCATTATCTTCTAAGTTCAAAGCCTTCAAAATTTTGGACCTATATACATGTTGGGCAACTAGCTCGATCAAAGGAACAGAAATTTTGATCTTTGAGATTTCCTGTTCCAAACTAAAAAGGTTTTGACTCTCTAAAGCATTGATTTCAGCCTTGCTTACTGCCACTTTATCAGCAACAACAGCTTGCCAATTTGTTTTATTTATACTTGACATAACGGTTGTAATAGGAGTACTAGATGAAGTGTTAGTACTGCTGGGGTCTGCACTCTGTCTTTCAGCGTTTTGAGTGCCTTTCTCTTTACCTTTATCAGAATTCACAGCCACTGTTTTGTCCATTTGTTTAACCGGTTTAGGTTTGGTTGTAGCGCTATTTTGTGAAGATTTGTCAGAGGTTTTGTTGTTGGGGGTTTGTTGATTAGATTTGCTTCTGAGTTCATATTCTTTTGAAGGTTATGTCATGGCATTCTCCATATCTTGACAACAATTTTCATTATCATCTCTTTTGTCATCATAAGGTGTATAAAGACCTTGTTTCTTATCGTAATGAACCTAAAAATCATCATCATCTACCCCAAATAGATTCATATCATTATCCTCTGTTATTTCATCTGTTTCCTCAACCTCACTTACATAGTTTTGTTGAAAGGGAGGAGTGATCTGCTGATCATCTTCCCTGAGTCTGTTTGGAGGTTGATTTCTTCTAACGTTCTGATTCTGGTTTTGGTTTCTGTTTTGATGAGCAGTTTGATTTTGACTTGCTTGCGCTCTCTCAAGAATGCTCATCTTCTTCATCATTTCTTCCATCATTCTTTCTATTTTTGAGCTTGAGGTAGTAGGTGTGGATTCCTCTCTAAAAGATACTCTCTTCTCGCTCTTCATTCTTGCTCTTTTCTCCATCAAGTTCACTTCCACAGAAAGAGCACCCCTTTGCATGTCTTCAAGAGTTGCAAAATCTCTCTCTCTCAGTGAATAGGTCATGTCAGCGTCAAAACCTTCGAGAAATTTGTTTAAAGATGAACCTTGTGGAGGTTTTAGTTCTGGGGAAAGTGTGTTGTATACACTGTTGAATCTGGTGCAGTAGGCTTGCACACTTTCCCCTGGGTTCCTATGGAGATTGTTGTAATCAGCAAGAACTTGGAGAGGGTTCTTCCTTACTTCCCACTTGTTTAAGAATGTTTGATGGAAGCCTTGGAGATCATTTATACTATGTGGGGCTAAGCCTTTAAACCATTTTCTTAATTCTCCCCCTAAGCTTTGAGAAAATAATCTGAGCTTGATAGAATCATCATCAATTTCGTTTCTTTCAAAGTAGTCATTCATCTTGTCCACATGTTGTGATGCTGTTGTAGTATTGCTAGCATCATATAATGGAATTTTGGACTGATAGTCCTGTGGAAGATTGACTAATGGTACAGGAAGGACTAAGGGAGCATACCATGCTGTCATGATATGTGGTGGGGGTGGGTTGACAAGAGGAGGTGTGGGTTGAAGTGGAGTGGTTTGAACAGTGGATGAAGGATGAACAGAGGTGGATGGAACAGCGGTAGATTGATGAGCTGATCTTGGATGAGAGACACCTATATTACGAAGAAAATGTAAATCAGGAGGTGTTGATTCTCTTTCCCCAAGGTGTTCACTTTTTTCCGGAGATGAATGTGAAGACTCAGAATCTAACTGATCTAAATCATCAAGGGACCTAGTTCTAAATGGATTTAACAGGTCGGCTTGTGATTGTTGCAGAGCTGAAAGATTTTCAGGAACTGAATTTGCTCTCAAGGGTGATCTGAAAACAGTTGATAATCTAACCTTAGGAGACTTCCAAAGGATGCTTTCTGGGTCATCAACTATCTTAATTGGATTAGGGTTAGAGTGGGATCTAGTGTGAATCTTTCTAGAAGCCACTATGCTGTGTTTTTAGACCCGAATAAACAAGACAAGTTCAACCAGATATGACAATCTTTAAGCGGTTAACTAATCTGTCTACACAAATTTAATCCTACAGTCTTCTAACTGAGTTTTAAATGATGTTATGATGATAAGGGTTCTTCCCAGTGGAGTCTTAAGGTCTGTTCAAGATTGTGGAGTCGCCAAGTGGAAAGTTCAGAGTGTTTTCAAAGAGATACATTGTCCACCACAGTGCATGAGAAATGTCCTTTTGAAGGATATCTCAAAACACAACACACTCTAACCAGAGATTGACTGGGAGGGCATTCACCAGATATGTCACCTCTAAAAGAGGATGAGATCCGGAGGCTACCTGGCCCTTTCCAGACTCTGTCTTTAAGAGTATAGAGTAAAACACATCAAAAATGTAAACAAGATATCAAAAATTAGTGTTTTACTACCAATCTGAAATATTTTTGGTATTTTCTGAATTATTTTTCTGTTGGTTTTTAAGAATGTCTTAACTTTGCTTCAAAACTTAGCTACGGTTTTGAGACAAAGGTAATTTTTTCTTATGGCTAAGCCAGCTGATTTTCCAAGGTTAGATAAAAACTTAAAAGAATCCTAGGGTTGACCTAGTTTGTCACTGATTCAAACAAGTTTCATCATGATTACCATTCTTTGGTAGTGCTTGAAAAGGCTGCTTTTTACTCTCAAGGTGTTCTTGAATAAAGGGTTTTCTGAGGCCTCTAAAAAGGCATTAGAAACACTCAGTCCCCAGCGGAGTCGCCAGAAATGTTAGGTCTCTGTAATTTATTAGCAAGATTGGCAGAGTCCAATTACAGAAACAACATCGTTTCAACCAACTTTGGGTTTCTAGGATCTAGCCCTCCTAAATCCGGAGAGGGATCTCTCCAATATGTGCAAAGATGGATATTGTCTTTGAAGTTTGAAATAATGATATTAGGCTAGTTGTGAAGGCCAAGGATTTTTTTTTGGATGGTTGAGCATGAAATGTTACTTGAGGGGAAAGCCCTAAGTGCAAAAGTTTCAAAAATTGTCTTTGAAGTTTGAAATAATGATATTAGGCTAGTTGTGAAGGCCAAGGATTTTTTTTTGGATGGTTGAGCATGAAATGTTACTTGAGGGGAAAGCCCTAAGTGCAAAAGTTTCAAAAGTGAGAAGTTGCAAGTGGATAGAACAGCTAAGCTAAACAGATAGATATAATGCTGGTTTTTAGTCCATTGGGCTATGGAGTCATATCTGGGCTTTAATTGAGCAACAACATCAAGTGTGATCCAAGGGGCAAGTCATCTATACCACAAGATTATTGAGATTTAAATGATGGAATGGAAACATTAAAGTGTTGGAGGGTTGGAAGCTGATAATAATTTCTCAGAGGATTTATAGTCAGTCCAAACAAGAAAAGCCTCTTAAGTAACTGTTTAAAACCAACCAAGTTCAAGGCTAACCATTGACTACTTGGGCAAGTCTGTATTCAATCAGCTTAATTGATGAACAATCCAGTAATCCGCATAATTACCTTCAGAAAGTATGAAAACATATAAGAGAAAAAAAGTGTGACTTAAGATCAGATAAAGTGCTTTTAAACCTAGTCTGCTTTCAGTCGACACCAAGGGAAACTTTCGAAATCTGCCTTTGGAGAAAAGAATCTAGGAATCAGGGCGAACCATATCTTCTCTAGTCTAACTTTAATAGCAAAAAATGGAAATCACATTCAAGAACAATGTTTAAGCAAACAGAAGGATGAAAGGAATGCCAACGTTCCTAACTGTTTAAATAGTATTGAATCATTCTTAAATAAACAAGCTTGAGGAAAACATTAAGATAAAGATTTCTCAGCCAGAGAAGGTTACTGATATACAGTAGATCCTAACCCTGTTTAAACTGTTCTTTACAGAGGAATATGAACAATATGGCATACATAGAAGGAAAAAAATTTAACAAAGAAAGAAGCACTTCACCGGTGATATAGACCAGGATCCCAAGAAACAACTTTTATATTGATGTCAAACCAGTTACAATATTTAGGTCCAATGTTTCAGTTCAGCAATCATCTTCACTATTCAACCTAACTATTCTAGCATAAACAGAGCTTCAAGGGCCAGCGAAAACTATGTACAAATAGAAGTCTCCAGCTCAAGTGTATTTCAAAGTTCTGCAACCAACAATTTCTCATCTTCTTCTGAGGTATTTATAGAAGAATGAGGAGGTGATCTAAGAAAAGATCTCTCAGGATAATTAATACAGGTTCAAGACTTCTCGGCCTTTTGGGGGGCTCGAGGGAGAAATTTACAGGTGGATCGCTGCATTAACTGTTTTACAATAAATATCAAAGCTCGGTGGGAATTTTATTTTGACTTTGAGGCTCTGTGTGTTGTGTGGAGTAACCCCGTAGATATTTTATGCATTGATTACCTTGAAGAAGTAACTCCCTGGCTGCTCTGAGGCGAAATCTGATCTTCTTCAATAACTTCGTCCTCTGTTTGAAAGGTTTGAGGCAACAGGTGGCTTTTATGGTAGCTGAGGAATTTATTCGCCTCATTTGAAGCAGTGGAAGCCTTTTCTGCCTGACAGATCCTTTTGATTTTCTATTAATTATGTTTTAATTTGGGGGATTAGGCTTTTGATGTTCAATCTTAGCCGTGATCCCCAAATTTGTCTTCAATCTTCAATATCCTGTGTGTTGTCTTCAAAAATCGATACTCTTTAACTGCTCTGAATGAAACAGTGTCTTGTTAATGTGTAGAGCCGCGCTGGGCTTTACAGCATCAATACTCATAGAGTACTGACGAAACATGGAATGGATCCCCGTGGATGGCTTCCCTTTACTGAAACAAGGGCACGAGAATCTTCATTCCCAACCCTCGGCATTTCTTCGTGATACAATGGAAAACCATTTAAAACACCTGCATCAAACACAAAACAATTAAGAAATCCTGCGAAAATAGGTTAAACTGCTTCAAATGGCGGGGAAAGAGCGTAGCCGTTGGATAAAAATATCTAACGGTGGAGATCGGCGCAAAACAGGAAAATGAGAGCGGGGAGAAAAAATAAGGCGGGGTGGTTTTGGACCGTCCGATCCGGACACGTGGACGGTCCAGATCTAATCGTAGGATTGTAATCAGAGGGGAGAAACAAAAGGAGCGATTGGAAAATGCCGATGCGATTGCGTGATCGGGGGACTAGTGCGATCAAGCGATGACCATTGGATCAGAAAGGGGATGGATGGCCGGGATCAAATCGAAAGATTTCAATCGGGGTGGCGCTACCGGGCTTTGCGATTGCGATCGGAAATGGGTTTGCGATTAAGCAATAACCGTTGATCTCCGGTTCAGATCAACGGCGGGGATGTAATCGGAGGGGCAGTGCGATCGGGGGATCGGGAGAGGACTTGCGATCGGAAGTTGCGGTTAGAAACTTGCGATTGAGCGCTGACCGTTAGATCTGAGGGTCAGATCAACGGCGGGGAGCGAATCGGAGGAATCGCAATCGGAGGTCGCAGACATGGGCATGCGATTGCGCAATCGGGGAAATTTTCGATGCGATTTGAAACTTGCGATGCGATTTTGTGCGGACCGTTGGATCGAAGGACTAGATCAATGGTCAGGATTGCTTCGACTTACGCACCGGCGGAAAAACCTTTAAACATATGAAAACCAAAGTTTTTGCAATAAAAACAAGTTATAATGGATCGGGCGGAAAATATATAAGTAAAGGGAAAAGGCGCCCGATTGCGGGGCCGTGGGATATATGAACTGTAAAATGCCCGGGGCCTAATCCTTTAAAGGCCAATCGCAATTGGAACCGTGGGCCTGGTCTTTCCGATCTACCCATTGTGAATTCTCCGATCGCGATTGCGCGATCGGTCTTTTTGATCAACCCATTTTATATTTATCACGTGACTTTATGTTTTAACTTAAAACTTTCGGAAAGTGGGTTTTTGGGTTTACAAAGGAAAATATTGATCGGGGATGGGCCTTTCAATGGTTCAGCGCCCGATTGCGGGCTCTATGGTTTTATGAGAAATAATATGATCGGAGGTTTTATATGCAAAGGCTAATCGCAATCGGAGTTTTGTAATGGTTCAAAGACATGCACCCTTGGATATTTGCGATGCGATTAGCGCCGACAAGCTTTGGCATTTGGTTTTGACACATGGGCATGTGGGGGGAAGTGGTTTAGGACTTAGCCCAAGGGGCTTAGGTCCATAGCAATAAAACTTTGTTTTTTATGAAAAATTTCAAGGTTTTAAATGGATTTGGGGGTTTCGGCACAGCTCAAGAAGAAGTTTTAAACCATGTCATGAGGATTTTCACGAATGGAGGGAGAAACTTATGAAAAGTAGAGGAATAATATGGAGAAAAAAGGGGGAGAAAATGAAGGTTAGCTATGAGTGGGAGAAAGGGGAAAAATGATGGTTTCTTCAGCAGTTTCTTACAGGAAATCAGCAGAATTAATAGGAACAGTAATGAGGATTTTGGACAGAGGCATGAGGCCTACAAGGAGTCTTCAAGAGCCAACAATTTTTTAGTGATAAAATTTGTTCCTTGGAGGCTCCAAAAGTCTTAGCCACCTTTTGGTATAACAAAATATTATAGGTGGCTAACAGTGGCTCCACTTGGGGATGGTGCCTTCTTGAAGGCATCAAGAACTTCAGACTTGCATCTTCTGGGAGGTTGATTAGCTGCCTCATCCATCAAGCTACCTTCCTGTGATTTGAATGATCTTCTCTAAAAACATATTTGGCAGCCATGAAAACGAGGGACCTTCATCAACAAGCTTTCTACCTACCCAATCCTACAGATCTAACATTTTTCTTCTTAGAGTGCACTTGGATTGGCAAACTCTCTTACAACATTTTATTCTTTTGAAAGCATAAAAACTAATCTAATTCTACTCCTTATTTCTCCCTGAGCTCAGATTAAACAGTTGAGCTTAGATATTTCTCTACCTAATCTATTGTCTGTTGGGATTTAGCTGTCCAACAGACTTTCATTCTCTAAATTCTATAAAAGAAATTCAAAAACAGTCAAGTCAAGATTAAGCTTTTTGACTTGCCGTGATCTATGGCATAAAAACAAGTTGCACATAGACATTATTTTTGCAGGAAATTAAAATCAAAAAATGGAAGGCTTAAGATCTGAAAGTTGAGCACTTCCTTCATCTTTTCATAGCTCTGTTTTTGCTTTTTCTTTGAGTTGTCTTTGCTTTCTTCTGGTTCAGATTTTGAGCAAATTAGAACCATTCTTTCTCTTTTGTGACTCAGAAAATAAAACAGTTTTGAGTCATTCTTCTTTTGGAAACTTTGGTTCAGATTTTGAGTTTGTTTGAACCTTCATTTCTACCCTAATTTATCTACTGATAAGCCAAGATTGAACAGTTTGGAAAATCAATTTCACTACCCTATCAGCAGAAAATTGAAAGATAATTAGTCAAGTTTAAACTGTTTGACTAACCATAAGTGTGTTTCAGGAGTGGCATTTGAGCTTGCACACTTTCAGATTTATTTCTCTTTTTGGCATGGGGTTGTGCCTTTCTTGTTTTTCATTTCTTCCCTCTTTTCTTTCTTTCTTTGTTTTTGTATTTTTTGATTTTTCATAACTTTGAATGCAATGGTGGATGAAATATTCACAATGGAAAAAGAAAAATAAAAGGCTTCAGAACACAAAATGGATCAAGAGAAGTAATGCTTAAGCATCCTGCCATTGACAGGACCCCCAAACAATTCTGTTCCATTCAGCTCTTGTAAGAAGAATGCATTGTTTCCAGCAACTGAATGAATAGAGTAAGGGCCAAGCCATAGATTGTCAAATTTACCATGCTTTCCCTTGTCTTCCCTCTTTGAGTCCCACTTTAAAAATTTGTCTCCAACCTTGAAACTGCTGGCCTTTGTTCTTCTATCAAATATCTTCTTGATATTGTCTTGTTTCTGCAATGCTTTATTATACACTTCCTCTCTGGTTTGCTGAAGATGAATGGTCTGATTTATCCTTCTGATTATGTCATTGTCTTCAGTCTGCAACTCTTGAATTAACTTCATAACTGGTACACCGAGGCTGTTAGGAAAAATTGCATATGTACCATACACAAGCTGGAAGGGTGGCATACCAATGGATTTCTTCAATGTTAATCTGTTAGCCCAAAGTGCATGGATGAGCTTTGTGTGCCAAGACTTCTTGTTGTCCTCTAACAGATTCTTTATTATATTCACTAAGCTTTTGTTGGAAGATTCTGCAAGTCCATTACCTTGAGGGAAATAGGCTATGGAATGCCCTAGTGTTATCTGGTATTTATGACAGAAGTCAACCATTTTATTTGATCCAAATGCTGTTGCATTATCAGTGATAATTTTGGAAGGACAGCCAAATCTGGAGAGAATATTAGTCTCCACAAATTTTATGATAACTGAATCATTGGCCTGCCTACAAGGAATGGCTTCTATCCACTTAGTGAAATAGTCTGTGGCAGTAAGGATCCATCTATGCTGGGTAGAAGATGAGGGATGGATTTCTCCTATGAAGTCAAGTCCCCACTGTTGAAATGGAGCTTCAACAGTGATTGGATGCAATGGAAGGGGAAGCAATTTTCTTTTGCCTTCGAATAGTTGGCATTTATGGCAAGTAGTGGTCATCTTGTGCACATCAGGAAAAAGAGTAGGCCAATAGAAACCAGCCCTCAGAATTTTGTTGGCTGTTGACTTCCAATATAAATGACCCCCACTCTCTCCTTCATGGAATTCCTGCTTAATATTTTCTGCATCAAACTCAGGCAAACATTTAAGCAATACACCACTTGCATTTTTCCAATAAAGACATTTATCAATAATGCAATAGTTTACAGCTTTTAACTTTAGGAATCTTGCCTTTGTTTTTGATAAACTAGGAGGTGTATTTAGATTAAGCAAAACATAAATGATATCAGAATACCAAGGAGAATTCATAACATGGTTTTCAACAATAGGAGTTGAGAATTCTTCTTGGTTATCCAAAGCATTAATCATGTTAATATCAAGAACTTTACAATTTGATTCAGCCATTAATCTAGCTAGACCTTGGCCTTTGATCAGCTTAGTGGGTTTTATCTCTAAATCATACTCAAGAATGACAACAATCCACTTACCTCTCTTACCATCTGGGTCCTGTGTTAGAATGTCTTTAACAACTGAATTTGGGACAAAGGCAATAATGTGTGAGTGCAGGATGTATACTCTGAAGTCTTTCAATGCTTTAACCAAAGCAAAAGCTTGCTTTTCCATAATGTTATACTTCAAAGGGGCATCCCTTAATGCCTTGCTAAAGAATGCAATAGGCTGCTCTTGTCCTTGTGGATTTTTCTGCAGAAGGACAGCAGCAATGGTATGTTCTGATGCAAATGAGAAGATATAAAAATCCTTTGAAAAATCAGGACTTATGAGAACTGGTGTTTTGGTTAATGCTTGTTTTACCAGTTCAAAGGATGTCTTTGCTTCCACGGTCCATTTTACCCCTTGCTCCTTCTTTAACATGTTTATGATATTCCTAAGGAGCTCAGCTAGGTTAGGGATGAACCTTCTCAAAAAGTTTATCTTTCCAATGAAAGATTGCAACTCCTTGATGTTTCGAGGATGAGAGATTTGCAATATGGCCTCAATCCTCTTTGGATCTATCTTTATACCCTCTTCTAAAATAATGTGCCCAAGAAGTTTACCCTCTTGGAGACCAAATAATTTCTTCTTAGGGTTTAAAGATATCCCAAACTTTCTGCATTTCTCGAAAACTTTTCTTAAATGTTTAAAGTGTTCTTCATATGTTTTTGAAAACACAGTAACATCATCAAGATATATAATGATGAAGTAGCTCAGTTCTT